>JABFQD010000129.1:0-37597 GCA_022817045.1 Psix sp. ZL-2020
TATAAAAATGTTTGAAAGTATATTTTGTTAAAGTTATATGCTAATTTTTACTCGGATTATCTATTTGAAACAAAAATTCAGTTATATGTAAAACTGTATGACATTTTGCAGTATTATAAATATATTTCTGATATATATGCATTTATAACGTATATAACTTTAAGCGTACATTGTTTTTTTTATATTTTCTCACGTTTTCGCCCGCATAGTAAAGCCTACAAGAATCGTGAATCATTTTGCAAATTCCAAAATATTCAAAATGAAAGCAGTCGTTTTACACTTGGCTGCAAAAAGGATTTTATGGAGTTTTTTCGAGCTTGAACTTTCTGCTTTCGAACTTGCTCGCTCGATTTATTATTTGAATCACCCCTTATGAGCGTAATATCGTGGCGTAATAACGTTTTACCGATAGCAAGAGGAAAGGGCAGATTCATTGGCGTCCCTTGACCCGGCTGATCACCTTGTTGCATCGTTACTATTTGTAAAATTCTTGAATCTCAACCCCGTAACTTTTGGTAGCCGGTGACTAAATTAACTTCCATCTTTTGGCTTATGATCGTCTGTGCAATATTCTTCAGCATTGATAGCGAGCAATTAAACAATGATTATGATTATAAATATATTAAAAAGTATTGAACGTGAATTTGATTTTGTTGGAAGTTAACAAACAAACTTTGAATATAAAAAGTGAATTGTATAAAGTCAAAAATGAATAACAAAATATAAACAGTTGCAGGCAAAAAATCCGTTTTCAATTGAACGTAAGTTAATAAATGGATATCATAATTTTGTCGCGTGGTCAAAAAGCTGAGGATCGTAATACGGTACAGGTTACATCCGGAGCTCCCAACAAACGTCCACTGGCCACGACAAGTGTACACGTTTGATTTTCATACGAATATTTTTTGTTCCAATTAAGTCCTTTCTGCCCTTTAAAAGCCTTTATTCAGCGTCGTTTGTAATTTACATATAAAACACATACACATTCTTTGTTAAAAACAACATTTTTTGTAAAATGAATTTCCATTAACCGCCCGACACTCTTCTGTAATTTATTTTTTATTACACCTGAGTATATTTAGTTTCGCTCGACTCAACATTTTTTCCAATTAAATGCAGAAAATAACGCTGCTGTTTCAATTATCAAATTTGATAACAAAAAAGGGTGTCGCACGACTTGATGTCGAAGCTTGGACTAATTGTTTGCTCTCGGGCTGATTTATCTTTACAAGATTTCCGTAATTTTTAAACACCGAACACGGATGAGTCGAAAAACTTTTGCCGACGTATTTGCCATGCATCTCACATCGGCCAACTTCAAAGCCTTTTTATTCTGATAAATTAAAGGAAAAAGAAAAGCACTAAAGTTGGAATCTTTGCGGATGCGTACTGCTGAACCCCTTAATGAACCCGAATCCCAATTATTCTATCATTAAGAATTAGTTACATACCAGATCAAAGTCTTCGTTGATTGAGGGCACAAGCATTGGGTCGAGACCAACTTTCTTCAATATCGTAGATACAACCGGCAATATTTTATCAGCGATGTTATTGACGTGATAGTTGTAATATAATAAAGGATTTGATGTCGACCTGAAAAACGTAGGTAATAATATCATTCCAATAAGAAATTATCGAAATTGTTCAAGCTTTATAATAACTCATTCTTCAATAGGATTTCAACATATTTGTTGAGGCTTTACTGGAGAATAATATACAGAAATACGATAAATTAATCGAAAAAAGCAGCGTGTTTCTTTTTTGTAATTGTTTATTTTAAACATTTGTTACCTTTTGTATACTATCGAGTGGCTGCAGCCCAAAAATAATAGCAATATAATCAACAGTTTGGCCATGGTTTTGAAAACTGAAAATGAGGAATTTGAAATTGTTCATGGTAATCAACTCATGATTTCACGATAATTAAGAAGGGTAATAAATTTTCTCTTATTTCACACGCTTTATTTTTTCACTGAAAAATGAAAAGCCAGCATAACTGGAGTTAAGGGTACTCATCTGTACAAAACTTGTTGGCACTAGAAAGATGCTTATGAGTAAATCTAGACGAGTTCAAACTTGCTTGGGCATAGTTTAGTTCTCATGATGTTAAACTGTGTGAATACTGAACTAGAATATCTGTTCAGTGCCTCGAAAGAAAACGACGAGTAAATCTTAAAGAAGAATTACGATTCTGTTTTGCTCGATAAACGCGCCTGACAAAGACGTTCGTTATTTTGGTGAGCTACCTTTGGGAACATAACGAAACTAATAATTTAATTTTGTTGCTTGCAAATGAAAAGGGTCCGCAGGAGGACAAAAAGTTAACGAGAAAATGAAAGTGGCAGAAGAAACGCACGATCTGGACAACGAGGGGCAAAAAAGAACAGCCAAAAAAGACGTTTCGTGATTAGGAAAGAAGACTCGCGAGCGGATAGATTGAAATTGATTTACTTAAAATTTAAATTGTATGTCGAAATGAAATGATTATTTGATGACAGAAAAAAGTTATCGCTCGATGGGAGATGGCTGATTGATGAATTGCTATCAGACAGCCAAAGCAAAATGAATAGTCAACAAGTAGTAAGAGCTTGCAAAAAAGATCTCGATGAGAAAAAGAGTTGCCGAAGAATACAGCCGAAGACACGAGGAAGTCAAGTATCTGGTGGTTTTTTGGTATCTTTCAATGATAATCTGCGAAGTTTGATAACACGTGTCGTTTTAAATTCAAACTTCGTCAAATTATTTTTCACACCTTATCGAGCAGCCCCAGACCTACAAGTTTCGAATAAACTTTTTTTCTGCTCGACCGAAGGTTATCATTGCATCTCATTGCGTTGTCCCGAGCAGAAAAAGGTGCTGAGTTAACATGCAGAATCAAAGGAAAAGTACTTACTAATGTTGTAAGAATTTTTCTCTCAACCTTGAGAGTAAGACTTTGACGCTCAAAAGAATACTTCTGTCAATATTTTAAATGAAGAATCTTTGGCAAGTTAAATGATTCTATTATTCTTTACACGATCGTTTCAAGAGTGTACACTAATTAACTCATTAATAGTTTTTAAAGGGTTCAGTCCTAAACTCATTTCACGCTGGCGTTATTTATTTTATAATTCATTCATCCAAAAATCCTACTATGAAAAATGTAAAGCACCGTGTTTGTTTGCAGCGAATATAGAATGATTATTCAAGTATGACTAACTTGGTTTGCCTGCTAGATGCTACTCAAAACTCACGTTATTTTTTACATGCACTCGAACAAAGCCAATTCTATTCTTTCATATCGTTCAAACAAATAGCGTATTATATAATATTCAACTATTTTATATTTGCACTACGAGAAAGTTTATATATTTCAAGTAATATGAAATTGTAATATAAATACTAGGTTTCTGTGTTATAGATTTTCGAGTTATGTTAAATTGAAAATTAAACTTAGAAAGGTCTGAAACTTCAATTTAAATAGAAAATGTTTAATACATGAATGTAATTAGTCAACGTTGTACATTTTGCATTCAATAAACGTATTTGTTTTAACATTTTTCATTTTACTTCCATTTCAAAAATGTATTTCTACTTTTATTCATACTATTTTTTCCCAATGAAAAGATCTTGAAAACATAATTATTATTATTATCAGTCTATAGAAAACAAATTGAACAAATTATTACTTGTACTTATGAAAACTTCGTAAATTGAAAAGGATAAACTCAATAATAATTAATTGTTTTATTAAATTCACAACTAATTTTAGCGAATGAGGTTACATTTGTGATTGACCTCATAAGTTCTCTTGTTAGCTAAATATGGAACTTTAATATATCCACAGTTACTAAGCCCCTGTGTATAGCCTTCGTTTTCGTCTTAGGAAAATTCATTATCATATTAATCAACATTCAGGAGCAAAGCGTTAGTTAAACTTGTAACCAGAACTTCTATTTCTGATACGTCCCAAAAGTTCGCACTATTTTGACATTAAAACAAATAATATAAATTTCTAGAAATGCGATGGAATTACTAATTAAATGCGTTATTTCTCTCCATTTTTATCATTTTAAAATAAACTTTATATAATTACTCATTCCCCGAGTTAGCAGAATATTTTTATTTGTGAATATTTTGTTAATCAATTCAATGAAATAAAGATAAAAAAAAAACAAGAATGATAGCGTTTATAGCTCGATAGGTTCATAAGTGATTTATTTATTAAAATCCATTTTCCAAAAATCCGGTTAGTACTGATACTTTGTATGTTGACCTTGAAACTTAATATCTGTAAAATTAAATTGAAAATTCATGTGCGCGAATTTTATTCTCATTTCCAACATTATTTGAGAATATTTTATTCATAAGAGGAACATGGACATCGTTTTTGATAAAATTAATTCCGAATACATCAACGAATTGAATTCGCGATCGTTACAAAGTGCCGGAATCGAAACCGGAACCGTTATTTCTATATTCTTTCGAATCGAAACGGGAACCAAACCGATATTTCATCTCAATCCGAGTTTTTATTCGAAATGGAACTTGGATGCAGGGGCGTACTATAGCATACTGTGTTCAAGAAAGTTCATTTTTAGCCACTTTTTCAGTACTAAATGAACCCATTAAGACAAATCTCGAAACCTTTCAAAAAAACCAATCAAAAATGAAATTCAAATGAAAGAAAGAACCAACTGAAAAATCATTCGTCCTATTAAAAGAATAGCAGGTATTTTTAACTGTCAAGTATTTATAAAGCAATCGTTAACCCTGAATCTTTCGAACCCTGAAAGCATACAAATAAATAAACTAGCTTGAAACTAAGGAAAATGCGGTGGCTGACCTGTAAATTAGATATACAGCGTATAATTAGAACAAATTTCGACTAAATTTATCCAAGTAAACGAGTTTGACCTTAAATCAGAAGCAAACTGAACATCATTTAATTATCAGTTAGTACACTTGATAAAAATTGAACAAACCGAGATAATCCTATCCGGGATTGGGCTCTTTTTTCAATTAAATTCTGAAACGTTCTCTTTTTGCGAACGAAAAACAACGTATTAGAGCGTATTAAAATTTTCATTAATCATCCGAATCAATGCACTAAAACAAGTATCAAAAAAGCAACTGTGAGCCTTTATATTTTCACATTTTGCGCGCAAGTTGCAAGATTCATTGCAGAGCAATTCGTTATACTTAGAACAAATTTGTGAAAATGATTAGAAGTTTATTTTGTTGTTTTATAATCTAGAGTGCTAAAATAGTAAAACAAAATTTTGGTCTGGATTATTGAATACACGAGGAGCAACAATTCTGAATGCGGAATACATATTGAGGCTCTAGGAGACATAGTGGCGCTGAGAGCAAAAGTTGGGAGTTTCTAAAAATGCGAAAAGTTGAGGACTTATTAAGCTCAAGCGATTCGACAATAGGTGATTTCATTTAGCCGTGTGGTGCGTATCGCGAAGCATTGTTTACATAATTGCATGATTATCGAAAATTAATCAACGCGCGATAATTGACGGCAAAATAAATAACATATTGTGTAAGGCGGAGCGTTAATCCAGCTTGAAAAGGGCTTTTTTGATCATCGAATATTAATCATTTTTTCGCCGCTAAATTGGCGTTCTAATTGAACTGTTTACTCTGGGCCTTTGTTTGAGCCGGCTATTTTTGCTGGGGAAGAAAAAAAGCGGAAAAAAGGACTGAATAAAAGGGGCCAGGGGGGCATGGACGTGAGACCCCTTGGGTAAAATAGGTGCCCTCTTTTTTGCAAAGTGTTATAAACATGATGTAAATGAGCTGGCGATGAAAACGGGGAGCCAAGAGGCGGCGGGGGTGGCGCGAGAAGGCGGACTGAAAGAAAGAGAGGAACGAACTTGAAAATACAAGAACGGGTAAGCGCAAGCGCTCATTCGATCGATGTCCGTATCTAGTTGGTACAAAGCTCATGCTTTCCGACGGGTGGTGACGATAATACAGTTTACAATTACAGCGAAAACGCACGGAGCATTATCGCGGCTCGCGCTCTCGCCCGTGCTATCGTCCGAGAAGCCGGCCATCGCGCACAATCAGCGAGTGGATCAACGCGAGTCGTCGTCGCCGCCGCCGCTGTCAGGACACGTCGCGCGACGAGTCCTTTGCGACCCGGAGCAGCCACGCCATCAGCAGCATCCTCGAGTGTGTTTGTCGTCGTGTATTGCAATCGTCGGTTGACTTCCGGTCGGCGTGGATCGCGCCCCTGCTGAATCGTGTCGCGCGTCCTTGCCCGAGATCCTGTTAGCCCTGTGAACTCTGCGACTTGACTACTGCTCGCGCGTCCTCATCCCCGGCGGTTTATCCCGGTGTGTGATGCTACGAGTGATCGGAGATCTGAACTCGCCGACGATGACTCGGCCCCAGCTCGAAGCCCGGAGGTTCCGCTGAAGCAGCTCCGCGGAGAAAAGACGGGCGTGAAGGAGACGACGACGACTTGTGCAACAAGTTAGGAAAGCGTCGGGTTTTCCACCACTACCGACACCGCTGCCGTTGCCGCCGCAATGTGATATGGATATCCTAGCTTTAGCTTGCGCGCTTGTAGCAACGATACTTTATTACGGCACTTTGTACGGAGGCTTCGTCTACGATGATCGGTTCGTATGCACAAAAGTAGCATCCTCTTCACACCCTCGCGAGCAGCTCTCAACCCATCCCGCGCATTGATTTCGTCCCTATGCGAAAAAGCACCCGGACATTTCTTTGGCTTTCATCTAGCCAGCCTGCAATAAAAGCCGCGCTAGGTGTGTTTCAAGATGAGACTTTTCTTTTGTCTGCGAATATGTCTCCGAGAGAACACTCGTTTTTTTTCTCTTTCCCTTTTTAGGTGCGCTTTTTTGTTGCCTCGGGCTGGCGCTATTTATGACTTTCGCTGATTAATTTCAGGGGAAAAAAGTGGCGAGTAATTGTGAAAAATAGAGCAGACTTCGGGGAGCGACACGGGCTCTCGAGCCGCAGAGGACGATGTGTCTCTGCATCAATGGGTTGATCCCTTCGCGCCGGTCAGAACGTATATATCCCAGGCAAATGTGGATTGTCTCAAAACAAGCATCTATTGATATATACGAGTGAGCGTATCTCCTAGCTCCATAGCGATATACACGCTAAATTGATTCGTCGCAAATTTTGTTTACCGAATCAACCGTATCGCCAGCGTAAAAGATATTCCGCGACGTTTCCCCTTCCCTCTCATCGTTTAGCTGAATCCTTTTCTAATCTGCGTTATTACATAATTAAAGACGCTCTCGTGCATATTAAAACTAAACGGACAAATGACACGCGGTTGCAGGCTAATTACATAAATATTTGATATATTCATTTCGAGCAGTTAATCAACGCAAACACGACAAATCGAGTGTAATATTGGAGCAAATTTCACATGTCTGTGGGGGCAGCGCATTTATTTTAGCGCAAATGCATATGAAAAACAATGTAGATAGGAGCAATTTGTATGAGTAAATGAACTGATGTATCGAACGCGAGTCATTGGTAATATCACGCGCGGAAATATATGATGTAATCGCGACTGGTTGAGAAAAAAGATTCAAGTCGCCGGATCATCTACTCGATATCCCGGCGTTGATTTCCCGGATGGTTGCCGCGCTCCGACGGCCAATAATTTCATTTTATTGCGATTCGCATTTGACGTGCATTTGTTGCTAATGAGAAAAAGTGTTATTAATTTCCGTATGGTTAATTTCCCGAGTGATATTCAGGATGGAAAAATTATACCCGCAGAAGGATCGTGCGCGTGAGCCAGCGGAATTGGACAAAAAATTACAAGTGAAAGAGCTACGGTTGCCATGCACTTGAATAACTAATATTTTACTGTTTTTACTACAACCTGCGAACTTTAAAACGAAATACGTTCAAATTAATTTCCTTCCGTAGCGCGAGAACAATGCGAAATTTCCACTTCACGGCGATTATTTTATATCAATCCCAAGCGTCGTTCATTTTTGATTTCACATTTTTCAAGATCCGCGGCCGCGTCGCACAATTATCAGCCACGTTAATTAATCAGAACACTTATTTTATTTTTGTTCATTCAATTGTTTTTCATCTGAAATATTTTATAATAATTACATTGCTCCTTTTAAATATAATGAAATTCGTTGGAGCGTTTTAATGGTTTTAAACTAATTTATTCGAACGCGAACAAAACTGTATATTATTGAAAAAGCCACCGCGGTTTGCGCATCGCTATGCAATGTTACTGTAATATTCTTGAATAATTTGAACACGGACTTTTTCATTCCAAATAATAAACCGATTCCGTAAGAGTCTATTGCTGCGACAAATGTTCAATCATTTTCTCGCGAAAAGTGTAATTTCTTTTATCCTATACTCACGAAAATAACAAAACACATTTTTCGACTCTATATATATATGGCTAAATAACAATCACCGTATTTTCCGCTCACTTGAACATTCATCCAAATACATTAATCAACGTTAATAATCATTTTTTAGTGTTCTAATGTTAATAAAGTATGTCTGCTAATTTAGTGGCCGAGAAACCACTAAAGTCGTGCTATTCGGGTCGCTTCTTTTCTTAGATTAATAGTCCGACATAAATAAAAATGTCCTAAAAGCGCCCCGTTCTCTTGTAGTTAATCGCGATAATATTTACGCGGCGGATAATTAAAATCGAGCTAGATAAAAATGTCTGTCCGAAATATTTGATAAACAGTATAACAATGGAGTTGCGCTGAAATCATTTTCTATCATTATATTATATGATGTAATTATAGATTTGCAATCATTAATAAGATTTATCAATTAATCAGTGAGCGTTCGAGCGACTGCGGATTTGCGATCCAATTAGCGAGCAAAAAATGCTACTGTGTGTATGATGAATTGCATAGGTTAACAGCGTATTATCGTGCGTGTGCATAAATATTCAGCTTCATCGCGAGGGAAATAGTTGGACGTCTTTTCGCAAATGGCATCGCGTAGATGCAAACAGTTTATTTCCAGCGCATATAAGTTAATTGTTTCTAACGTGTTGTTTCAAACTGGAGACAAATATTTTGTCAACACTTGTTGCACTTAAAATTGATTAAAACATGTTGCCGCTAAGAAATGAATTATGGCGTCATTTTTTCGCGCTTTATTCAAAGCGGCGCATTCTTTTAGTTCTCGCGGATATGAAATTCATCGTCGCGAGACGTTATATTAATTGAGTAACAGTGTCGAAGGCTTCCGGAGATAAGATTCCTTGCCTTTTTCATTCTCCCTACTTTTTTTTCATCTGACAACAATTTATGATTAAACGTCCATCGATCCAACGAAACAAAGAAGTTAATAAAAGTGAACGCAAAAGGAAGAATGTGAGCGAAATTTCTATAAACATTTGTGAATAATTCGCAAGTATCCTGGCGTACATAGGTTCCTCTCATATTTATTTAACCAGCACCTCCAGTAACTCCAGAGTAACTTCCCGAGCTTTCTATTTTTCTTTTTCAATTTCTTGCCCCGACCAAAAAACTTTGCAGCTCGCACTGTGACCTAAAAGTAAAAACTCAATTTTTAAATCGAATCGAATTAAAAACACTTCCAGGGCTCTCGATGTCAACAAATTCACGCTTTTTTTTTGCTCGTATACACCAAATACGCGCGCAAACTTGACGAGTAGGCGCTTAATTATGGAGCTTGTAATATGTCAAAAGCAAAACGTTACAAATATATACGCGCGACACTTTTGGCTACCGAAGCCTCTCGAAAATGCATATAAATCAAAAAACTGTGCACAAAAAGTATCGAAGAGAAATATTAATACTAAACCAATGAAAAAGTAAGCCTCATATTACTTGCAATCTGAATAGTAAATATTTACATGAAGAATGTGTAAACTTGAGTGGTCTACATGGAATTTTCGCGGCACGAATATAGTGTCTGCCTAGTTTCGCTAACATTATGTAAACTGCGTTATATCACTTATTTCTGCGTCGTGCATTAAATTTGATCAGTGCGTTTTATTTCACTGAACGAGAAGAAACTGCGCCACCCGCTTAAATAACCTGGCGCATCAATCTTTGCGCAAAACGTCGCGGTTCTTTCCAAACACCCGTTTTTTTCTCTCCCTGAACAAACTTATGACGGATCTCGTTTTAGAGCACATTGAGAACGTAAACCGAATAAACGCTCGAGATTTCTTCTTAAATATTTAATCACCGTATGCTTCGCGCTATGTTACATCAGTCATAATTTATACATCAGCTTCTCTAAGCAAAGAAAACGTGCTACTTAGTATGGTAACTGTTTATTTATCATACATTGTACCGAATCACAGCACTGTTGCTGAGACAAAAGAATTTGACGTTTAAAATGAAAATCTATTGAGACATACAAAAATATTGATTTATGTGTTCATCACATTTAACTTCAACGGTGATTAATTTTTACATTTTACAATTGATATTTAACTTACTTTCTTTCGTCTTCCGTAAAACAATAAATATATTCTGACGTCTGAAAAAATTCACTGAAATGCTTGAAAAAAAAAAAAAAACGTCTGAAAAGAACCGTCGTGCAAACGACATTATGCTTAACAATCATTAAGTAACATGATATTGCAATTACTATCGTAAGTACACGGTGTCTCAAGCGTCGCAACAAAGGCACTCTTATCAAGTAGTTCGTTAAACATTTTTTTTTATTCTTAAGTTAAATAATAATACTGATTTTTGACCAAAAATGTTGTTTTGGATTTAATATTAAAAGTTGTTATTCGTCATTACCCATTAAATATTTCGCACTTAATTATTTTTTACGTCGCTACGTTTTTAGTTCATATGTTAAAGTTTGATGAAGTTAATCTGAATACATCGTTAAGTTAAATTAATAATTTGCTTCGATTTAAAGTTTGATATTTAAGATAAAAAAATAATCCAACGAAGAACATTACTATTACCGAATTTCAATATCAGTGATCATTTGTGGAAACAATTAAAACTGAATTGAAAAGTATTATATATTAAGTAGTTTGTAAGGATCAGTTTATAATTGTTTGATTCAAAGTTTATTATTAAAATGTCTTTTACGGAGCTAAAAGTAACATTAACCGCGAGCTTGTTTACGGTTTAAGTAACCACACTATCGTTGGCGCAATTAAAATTGGACACGCAGTAGTCGACTGCTGATAAAAACTTGTGTTTCCGAACAATCTTGCTGGTTATTTTTATCCTTAGTTTTGTATTTAAAATCATTTCCTCGTGGAGAAATTCAAGCGTTTGACGTTGTTTAAATAAAGGTCAGCAAACAAAATGGAACAAAGCTTGCAAGTATATGATGATGCTAAATGTAGAAAATTGATTATAAATTTTGACCTCGAAAATATTGCTTTTGAGTTTAAAACATTCTTTTATCAACCACAATTCCCAATTTCTCGTTAATGAACAAGATAAATCGCGTTATCGAAAATAATTTATATATTTTGTTGGACAAAAAGATATGAATATCGGATGATTGTGCTAATCTTGATAATCAATAAATAGAAAATAGAGATTAGGTTACAGTTTTGGAAGTCAAGTATCCTCTCACCATACCCTTAGGAATCTCAATCGTTTACCGCATGAAAATGGTATGATAAGATCTAAAATATTCTTATAACCTCCTGAAAGCACCTGACATTATATCAGGATCGTGTCATAAATCTATTCCGAATCGTCGACATATACAAAGTATATAAAAAATTCTTTGTTCTCAGTCATATTTAACAATTTTTGAACAAATTATGTTCGGCTCTGAACAACAATTAAACAAGGATGAAAAGTCTTAACTGGTACTTTACCACTACAGCCTTATTTCCATTTTTAATAGGTCCGTAATAAGACATGTAATGACTTGTTAATTTAAGACCCGTAAAGGTAAATTATTCGTAATATAAATGGCTAAAGTAGCTTCTAAGTAAGCAAGAGGTAACTGTCTCTATACATACTTAATTAAGGAATTCAAATATTAGTAATTAGAATACCCTAAGTTTCTTTTCACATCGAGTTGATAGTTTCGAAATTTAAGTGCCGTGGAATTATTAATTTCGTTAGAATACATTAATGGTTGTGATATTTACATATAAACAAGCTACATAGATGTCGTCTCCTTTTTGGGCCTATTTTGGCCTATGTATTTTAGCGAGAAAACATTATGTGCCCTTCTCGGGCTAAAGTTAAATTAAATCTGGGTTTGTATGGACTCAACAAATTTGGCAGTAAAGTCACGCAACTGGGATACGAATTTAGTTTGGTCTTAATTTCTACTAGAGATTTTGTTTGTGCAACATCCTAGGTAGAAATTCAGAACTGCAATTTTATTGGGCCATTACCGCCTGCTGCAACTTTGTATAATCCTACACCTTTTCTACATTTCGAGCTTGAGATGGAAAAAAGCGCGTTTTTTCGTTAGACATGTGTTCGGGGAATCGCGACATTCGTCATGTCTAACATTGATGGAATCCATTTCCTACGTTATACCATTATTGGTACATTTAATACGGAGTTAAAAAAAAGTCTCGCTGAGATTTGAACTTGATGTCCGCTGATGCGGAAAAAGCTGATGTCTTCAATCAGGCATTTGATATTGCCAATTCTTCGCTCGCGAAGCTGCGCGTGCGCGACAAAATTGACTCCGCCTCGCGTGAAATGATCGTACGCGGACTGCAGAGAAATTGAAAACTATTAAACAATGCCTTAAGTTTTTGTCATATTTTAAATTTGCGATCCAAGCCACGGCAAGCCATTAATCTTCATACTCGCACGTGATAAATAGTACCTTATTAGCTTTTAAAAATAGATAATGCGATTTCGCTCGAGTTTGGCTATGAAAACGCGGGCAAACGCGCGAGTCACTAAATTGGCTTTTTCGAAATTCCAATATGAATTTTTTGTAGAGTGACGTAAATTACGAACAACGAAATCAGCCAATCGGGCAATTAAATTTGCGCTTTAAATATTGCATTAAATGGCACATTAGTTATCTTTTACAATGTTCCGCGTAAAATTGTTTCGGCGCATAGCACGTACTCCGACAAGCATGGCGAAACTGGCAACATCGAAAATCACAACGTATAAATGAAACTTTGAAAGTTTTCATCATAACAATTCTATTATCGTTATTATCATGGCAGATTTTATAATGAATGTTGTAATTTTCCTTGCATCATTTCTGTTAGTGTATCTGTGATTGCACAAAAGCATTGTTTTTTCTGAAAAAGTATTCAAATTATGTCAAACTACGAGTTCCTCTCGACTTTATAAATGAATTTCTCTTTTGACATTTTTCTTTCGCGTTAAGTTTCCTTCTCGTGCAGTCCGGAATTAATAAAGACTTATATGTACGAATGATAACGCGTTACATATTTTGCCAGCCATAGCGTATATCTTAAAATACTTCAGGGTGTTTCACACGTTGAGAGTAATATATACACACGTATACACATTATTACTACATTCTTTAGTCTCAGACATTTCAAAATGGCTCCACAAGATGAACTTAATGAGTACCTAGTTCCTCGCAGTGTCAAATAAAACTTTGATTTCACACTTCCCACGAATTTCTCGTTCCACGCTCAATGAGTTAATTTACAAAGATAGAAAGCTCGTCTCATGGGCAACGGTTTGATCTCAATGAATTCGGTTTTTCACCAAACTCCAAAACACGTGCCAAAGCAGTAGAAAGCTCGCCCGTGAATAAAAACAACAAATCCAGATTGTTCGACTTTTATATTCCAGTCCAGCTGAAATTACGATTCGTAATTTTGACCCGCTAATTCTCGGATTCATTTCCATGCGTAAATTTCAACTTCCAACTTTTTCTCATTGCATTTTTCCTCTTCCTCGTGTTTTATCATCCTTAACACTTGTGAAACTTGGAAATTTGATTAATAATAAAAAAGTAGAAAAAACAAGTAAAAACCATGATTTGGTAAAGTTCTCGAGAGGTTGGATTTCAGATAAAATGATGGTGTTTGTTCACAGGAGGGCCATTCTGACGAATCCGGACCTGAGGCCGAGCACGCCGTGGCACAAGCTCTTGGAAAATGATTTTTGGGGTACGCCTCTTCGTGGGAGCGGCTCGCACGGCAGTTACCGACCATTATGCGTTGCAACATTTCGATTAAATTATATAATTGGAGGTCTAGAGCCTCTTGGATATCATGTAGTTAATGTGGTACTTCATGCGATTTGTAGTGCACTCGTTATAAGAGTTGCACGGAAGGTGAGTAATTATATTCATCTTTTTTAATAATTCGAACTCTATCAGAATTTTTTTTTTCTTTTAACGTGGTATATATTAATTAAATTTATTCATCTCGATTACTTGAATGCGACTCATTGAAATCACACTCTCCTACGATTGGATGGAAATTCTTGCAGTTGTTGTTATTGTGATGATTTCGAAAAAGCGATGAGCGCGAAAAAAGCGTTTCGCAACATACGAGTTGAATTTTTCTCAACCATCGCAAACACGTGTTTCGAAAAGGAAATAATATTACGTGTTCTCGTTGAAGGTTCGAGTAACTTTGTTATGCTATTTTTTACCTCTAAAGTATTTGAATTCTCCATTCGAAGTATTTGATTCAATTTTAACGATTTAACCGGGGGAAAGAAAAAAGACAATTCTCCTCGAAATTTGGCAGTAATGTATGTGTCTGAAAAACAAACGAGAGTTTGCGCGAAAGCAACGGAGTTTTGAATTTTGAATACGTAACATTGTTGCTTTTCGGATTCCTTCGGATTATCCGATTTTGATATTTTACACAATGCCATTTGGTCCATTGTTATGATGATTACGCGTTGAAAAATGCATTTCGGAAATCCAATTTGTTATCGTCGCTGAAACAACAAATGTTTTCGAATTAATTGTTTGACGATTCGGCGACCGTGCAGATCTATGAATTGCGCCATTGCCATAACAATATATCGCTATCAGTGCGAACCATGTATGACCTGCAAATGACCCAGTTATGAATTATTTATGAACTAAATGTTATGGATAAGAATCACTGTATTTGCATGTTATCTGCTCAGGTGCTCTCACCGGCATACTAGATAGTCCGAATTACTCATAATGACAGCATATCCGTTCAATCGTGTTTAATCCTATTTAAACGTTTCAAAATTTGAGTCTTTCATCTGTGATACGGCAGATTGAATTTCCTAATCATTTTCTTAACCGAGTCACCCTCTCAATGACTGTTTTCAACCAAGAGAGATAAAAAGAGACAGAAGGAAGGGACAAAAATAGCGGGCGTAATGATTGGATGATTTCGTTATTCGCAAATCGATTGTGTTATTTGGTGTTAGTTTACGTGACAAAGCTATCTGGAAATGATTCTGCGAGTATAGGGGTAGGTTAACCGCGCTTACGATGACAAACTCGGTCGAATCAAGACAATTAAAATGTCAATATTGAATAACGGTTCTCTTAAATTCCATTGAAGCTGATCAATATTCTGAAATTTGACTTAACTTGAAAGTAATTAAATGAAATGAGATTTACGAAATAGAACAAAACAAGTTGCAAGATTTATCGGAAAAACCGTTCCAACTAAGGATCTCAAATTCTTTTCAACAGTCGAGGTAGTTCGTTTATAATATCATCGGCAAATAACTCGAAAAATATGCTCGCTATTCGGAAGCTTATTAAAACGAACGATAATAATAAAAGAGTTCTTATTTTTTATTATAAAGTACACAAACGTAAGAAGTAATAAATATTTTAAGTTTACGATAAGAGATCTCTTGATTTGAAATTAAAAGTGTTCTCCAATGAATTTGTTCGTATGAAGAAGATTTTGTGCAGCTCTGTATTTGCGACCTCAGCGAAAAGACCGTATCTTACGAGTTACTGATAAAATTGACGTATATTTGCGATTCGCTTCTAATAAGATATTTCTTCTGCTTTAATAGCAAGTAGGCAAATGATACCTTCATAAAAAGAGAGTTATTTAATGGCATCGCAACTTTTTTACGACGCGCGCAAGAAAAAGTTGCTTTTTCTCACAGTTTAATGCACCTCGTATAATTTACAGTATTTTCTCCGATTGTCAAAAAATAATGAAAAAAATTCGCTGCTTCACTTTATTCCTCATGCGCTGGCGCGCGCATGCAAAAAGCGCCACGATTCGCAAGAAAGCCACGAAACGAATTTTAAAGACATGATAATTTTTTTGCATTTTGCTTCATAACGTTTCGTTTCATTATAATGCGAGTAATGAAAATGAATGAAAAATCCAGCGCGATTCCTATTTTATATAATGAAAATATTGGTCGGTGGAAAAAAGTTCGCCGCGGTTTGCACAAATCGTTTCTTGTAGCAATTTCGGAGAAGATTAACCGTAATTATCAGAGTTAAAGTTGATCATTCAACATGAAACGCGCATTCGGGAATTAATCGTCGGCGTAAAATGAAGTTGGTTTTTTCAGCCGCATATATGGGCCGACGACTAAGTTCACTTTACGACGCGCAGAGGTGACAATTAATAATTTGTGAACTAGCTTTTTACGGGGAGCGCGCGCGTGCGCGAGCGCGCAAGATCCCGGTAGTTATAATAATCGCGTTTTGAAAGGCGCGCGATTTCATTTCAGGGATTTTCTTTTCAGATGTTAAAGAGTTCGCGTGCGCGCAATTGAAGGTAAATTTTTTGATTAGCGAAATATTTCATTCGCGCGAGCCGGAAAAACCGAATTTGTTTGAAATTATTCGCTCGGGGCCGTAAAATATCGGAGGGCGGTAAATAAATTTTCAAAATGTAGCGCGATTCGTTTAAATTAAAGCTCGGCGTAGTAAATTGTAATAAAACTCTCGGTATACGTGCAGAAACGTCGGTCAGTGGGAAATAAATCTACGGTGTTGAAACGGGCGTACTGACCGCATGCGAAAAGCCTCGCATGTAATATTGGAGCGAATTTTCTACTTATAGAAACCTGATTCGTCTTGCAGATACCGGAGCTGAATTATTTAGAGTTGACTCGCTTGTTCGCAGATAGGCTTTATGGCACTAAAGCTCCTCAAGATGTCGTTTTTATGTTTCTATTCGGTAAACATATCTTGATATATGGTTTTAACGTCGACTCGTGCTCCAGACAGGCTTATCGAATTGGCATATCATCGACATAAATATGAAGAATTTTCACTTCGGCCTCCGAAAAATGCTCTCGTGATATCTCCGCTTTTGATTCACTGCTTTTTCACGAACAATTGAACAATCATTTTTTGTCTGCGAATCGAGCCGAATTTTTTTTAATTGGCCATCATTTATCGCTCGCGCGCGCACCCGCCAAACGACTTAATTTCCTCTCGCTTGCGGACAATTTTTATTCCAAATTACACGATTCTTCTTGTTACATTCAAAAACTAAACGAAACTAAATTTGAACAATACAATAAATTCGCGCACGCTTCGATGGTCCTCGCGAACTACCCTGAGAAGCTCGAAGGGACGAATAAAAAGCCGATGGGTTTAGTTTCGAGAAGACGTTTTATGGATCGCGCCAACTTTCGGATTCTTTTTCAACTCAAAAATACCTCTTTCGCCCGAATCGCAACGTGTCCGCCTTAGTGATGTCATGATATTCTTGTCTGATCAATCGTCTTTTCACGCGTTTCCTTTTTCCATTAGCAGCGTTGATTCCCGCTTCAATCGCCTATTCGCCCATTAATCTTCCCTTTTCCCTATTCGTCTTGCGGCTTTCTCAGGTCGTTTGTAGTTTAACATGAAATCACGACCTGAAAAGCAAACTTTTAATAGCTGGAAAAAGTTCTTTATCTGCCCTTTCGATCCATTTAATCTCATTCTCAGCATTTCACAAAAATTGTTCATTACAAACACACTCAAACGTTTGATCCCGTGCAAGACAAATTGGCTAAACCAAATATATATGTTTGGTGAAGAAGCCGCGGAACAAAACAACCCGATTTACTACCCCGCAATGACTTTTAGTTAGTACAATCAAACATAATAATGCCATATATTTCATTATGTTTGTTTAGATTTTGCCTGGACAAACAATGGCTCAAGCGATAGCGGGACTTCTTTTTGCAGTCCATCCCATTCACAGCGAGGCAGTTGCTAGCATTGTTGGCCGAGCAGATCTTCTTGCTTGTTTATTTACGCAATTGGCTTTCCTTGCATATATGGAACACTGCAGCCAAACGAAATCTATCTTACCGCTCATTTTCACACTATTATTTTCCGTCATGGCGAATCTGGCTAAAGAAACAGGCATATCATCGCTGGCACTATGCCTCGTATGGGAATTTTGCAGAAATGACTCAAATAGTCTTAATAAGGTAATCTTTCAATATTTGCCCCACCTTTCCTCTACTTTTTCATCATTTTCATTTGTTTGTTATTCCATTCAAAATTGCTTTTTTTCTCTCGAAATTAGTTTATTTTTCGTAATAATAAATTTCACATTTACCCTACATGAAAGTAAGTTTAAATTTTCATTCTGCTGTTCAAATGAATTACCATTATGAATATTTACAATGTTTGAACAAATATATATTTGTTTGAGATAAACATTTCTCGCGCGATAAACAACTCTTTAAATTCCATACAAAACGTTATTTGTTTTGATAATTTTTAAAAATTTAAAAACAAATCCTTTCTTTGTGCGCGAAAAATTGTGTAGAAAAAGTATGTGTTAGTTCAGAGGGAACATATACGGAGCTTACGTTTACAGTTGAACTTGTTTATTAAACAAAATCCAATCAATTCATAAGAATCTGAAAATGATGAAAAGAATGAAAACGAAAACAAAAACTGACCTCAGTGAAAAACCGTAAAGATTGAGTTTTCGTTATCCATTAACATGGAAGAAAAAAATTTGAACGCAGCTTACCGGTTACAAATAATTTAATACCCGATACGCGAACAAAAAGACCTAACAAAATAGAATACAGAAACATCCCGTTGCGTAAAAGGAAAAAACTATAAAACCGAATTTGTTCTTTTTCCTCGATCGCGAAAAATGTTTGTAAATACAAAAAAAGGTAGAAAAAAGGATTGATATAATCGCTATGGTAACGGCGTAGAAACATAAAATTAGAATTACAGTAAAAAAAATGGAAACAAATAAAAGCTGAGCGTTGAAATGGAAAAAAATTGTAAGCACTTCCTCGTATTTATATTAAAATTTCAAAAACTTTTCATTCGACGTCAAAATAAAACAAGTGCTTTCAAGTTCTTAATGCCGTTTTAATTTTTCCAAACTCCGCGATACAATTGAGTTATTCTTTATAATTCAACTTTGTTTACAGCAGTTTGAGTTTGTTTATCGCGGAGTTCCGGGCATGAGACATCGAACGAAATGGCGGTCGGGAGAGAGCAACAAAATGAAACGTAAAATTCCTTGAATACAAATATATTAACGTCACGTTACATTTTGCAGAAGTCAAATAACATCGCATTCATAACGGGCGGGAGTTTAAATGAATATTAAATGTGCTTATAACAACTTTTACGGCCGGCTGTGGCAAAAAATTAGATTTTTCCACGCTATCCCTTTCGCGATAATTAAGCTTTATATCTCCCAGCGTGTTTGGATGTTCCATTTATGCGATGCGTATGTCGCAAGACATAAACTCTGGGGATGTTTAATAAAGGCGATTCGTCGGCAACAAATGGAACGAATATGTCGACAAAGTTTCTAATCAATGTAACTATTTGCCTTGGCAGGAAACCGAAGAAGGTCCGAGCAAATGGCGAAGTTCAACTATTTTAGCCGGAAGTTTCGCCATTCTAACGTTAGGAAGATTCCGCATTGGTGGAGGTCGAGTTCCTGAATTCGCTAGTGCCGACAATCCCGTCGCAAGACATCCATCCCGATTAGTTCGCGGATTAACTTTCTTATACTTGCCGGCAGCAAGTGTGCGAATGCTTCTGTGTCCGAGTACTTTGAGTTTTGATTGGTCAATGGATGCTGTGCCCAGAATCACCAGTCTTAAGGACCCCAGAAACATCGAGACGATGTGTCTCTACGTCGTCCTCTTTAGCACCCTGCTTTGGTCGCTGCGTCAGCTACGCCACTCCTGCAGGAGGATGCGCTCACGTTCTCGCTCAAGCTACGATTTGTCTTCCTACATCCTTCAGGCCTCCAACCTGCGTTGTCCTGTCTGCTCCGGCAGAAAAACCGGCAACTGCCACACTGACGGCTGCAGGGCTGCCAACAATAACAACGGCCCCGTCGGCGAATGCTACTGCCTGAAGAAAAAATCCGTAACCGACAATTCCGCAAACAAATCAAATCCTTCGGTAGCCGTCTCGGTCCTGGTGATCATCGGCTTTTTAGTTCTTCCGTTTTTGCCCGCGAGCAACGTCTTTTTTTATGTAGGATTCGTCATCGCCGAGAGAATTCTTTATTTGCCGAGTGTTGGTGCGTGTTTAGCCATCGGCGCCGGCATTTCCGGCAGCTACCATATCGCTCGCAAGCTGTGTTATGATAAACTTGCCAGAACGATCTTATTTGCAACCATTTTTTTACTCGGTGTTATGTCGGCTAGGACGCTTTTACGAAACGAAGATTGGCGCAACGAAGAGAGTTTATACAGATCTGCGTTGCGGGTTAACCCACCGAAAGGTATGTTATATTTTTTCATTACATTATATATCTTAAGGTACATTTTCGCTGCCACAATGTTGCTATTTTTGTACATCGTATAGATTTTTTTAACAAAATCAATAAAGCTGGGAATCACCAATTCAAAAACTTTAAAATAGTCTAATTGAATGACTGTTCGGTTTTCAATTAACACGAATAAAAATTGTCTGTACACGTTTAATTACTAATATTAATTTAGCTATTTTTGTTTCGGCTAATAAATTTTACGTTCTTTTAATTCAAGTTAATTTGAAATCAAATGCTTTACTTTTCCAAAATTTTATTACATTATCTCAATTTTAATTCAATAATTTGAGTCAATTTATAATTATAATATTGCAACTTAATTATTTTATTATATAACCTAAAATTCAGTTTTCTGTAATCACAGTTTTAGTGATATTAACTGTAACGAAAATGACAATGCCGATATTGAACAGAACAAAACAATTCAGTCATGCTATTCGATTTGCCAACACTTTTAAATTGTTTTGACGAATAATTGATAAATCGATATTCTGCATACTTTAAGTAAAATTATAGTTTAAGTTACTTCAACTTACTCATTTTTCTCTCAGTATAAATTTTATGTTACGGAAGAGCGATTTTTACGGGATATATTATCACGCGATTCGCAGCGTGATATGCTATTTTTTATAATGGAGAAGAAGAAAATAACTTCGCGCAAAAAAATACTTATATAAATGAAAACAGTGATACAATATACGAATCTACATTATTATATGGTGGATATATTATGTAGTTAGGCAAATGAACAATTTTTTTCTTAATGTATAAACTTCAATGAACAAGACCTTTTTTAGTTATACATTGACCGAAGTCACTGGCAGAAAACTTGCATCAGTGAAAAACGACTACTTTTTTCAGTATGAAAAATATATAATGCTCCAACTTTAATCAATTCCAACTTTTTTTGCTATAGTTAACTATGTACACGGAGCAAAATTTAGCTACAAATTTTGTGTGAAAATAATATTAAAAATTCCAGAGCTTCATCATTCCACGCAAAAATTATATAATAAATTAATATATTAACCTAAATATTTTTTTATTACTTTTCAACAGACCTTTAATTTTTGGTTTTCAATAAACAAAATAAATGTATTAATAAATGTGTCCTGACAAATAAAAGCTACTTAAAATTGGAATTTCATAAAAAAAAATATAATATAATAGAGTTGCAACTGAGTGATATATTTTAGAATATAAAACAACTAACAAATACCATTTTATACCTAAAAAAAGTAGACTTTCATATAAATGAAGTATTTTTTGAAAAATTTAATTAAACTGAAACAATTTAATTATAAAAGACCCAATAACTTTTATAATAAATTTAGAGATTATAGCGTGGGAAAAAACCGATAAAATTTAATAATTCTTGAAATATAACCTTATTTCATGCAAATGTTAATAATTATAAAGTAAAAACATAGATAGCTTTTTATAGAAATCTTTTGAGTTTGTAAAAAAATATTAATATTTATACCTGCTTCCTTCGTTGTATACGTATTTTGTACAAATTTTAATAACTCACGTCTTCTGAACAAACCAAACTATTGAAAATTTTTCGGATAATAAAGCATATCTTAAAGAAGATATCGACAAAATTTTCAGCTTTTAATAAAATCGATTTCAAACATGCTTTTACTTCGTTTATCGCTATAATTTTATTCTGATAACATCTATTTGTTAATAATATGTAGAATGCGATATAAACTTTTGATGTACTTTATATCCTCTTATATCCCTGTAATTTGTGTATCCCTTTCGTAAATGAATACTTTCATTAAGCCAATTAGCTATATTATTAACACATTAAAGACTTCTGTGAAGTTTAAAAAAATACACATGCATAATTTTAGTGTACCTAAAAGCACAATAAATTTTAATGTCATGTGCTTCTAAATATTTATTTTTGTTGACAAAAAAAGAATTTAAATTATTTAATTCAACGATTAAAAAACGATTTTATTTATAAATATACTGGTTTTGATTTTCATGAAACTAAATAATGAGCAAATATTTCTAACTAAAAATAATGTATTAATAAAAAATAATGAAAATATGAAAATCACATATTTTTCAATAGACACAACCGATTAAACGACGATGGCAATTGTCATAAATGATATTTTTTTTACTTAATTAATTATAGCGTTTATGAGAATTTATTTACGAACTTGAATGCGTATATTCATAGTTGCATACAATTAATGAAAATCGTTTTTATTTGGCCTATCAAAAATAAAACCATGATTACCAAAAATACGATAATTAATTGTAAAAGGAAAATAAGTAATGAAACCAAAAAGTTGAAAATTTGAACTCAATTAGGTGGAAAGAAAAGTAAACTATTTATGTTCATGAAAACTAAATAATGAAATAAGTATTGCGCAACGATCACATATTTTATTGAATTTGAAAGTGTCCTCTTTGAGAACATCAATATTCCAAATTGGACACATCTAAAACTTATTTCATAACTTCAATGTCCCTAAATAAGACATCCTTGTCACGCTATTTTAAGAATAACTCTGAAGTAGGTATTTACATTTACTACTCAAAAAGAAAAAAATTTTAAGAAAGTATATGAAAAATTCAAATAAGTTTATGATGAATTCAAGCATTCATTTTGAATACTTAAATAAGTCTTTGAATTTTTCATATATTTTCTTTTAATTTGTTACATGTTGCATTTTTACAGTTACGTTCCACTATATAATAGATAGAGAATTCAGATGCATTTTTCTCTTCCAAATGCTTTCGAGAATCTTATATAATATACTGAGAAAAATGCAGCGAATAAAAAAATGGGAATAAAATTCACTCACTTTTTGAAAATTTTTCTATTTCATCATAAAATGTTAACTGACATTTTCTTAGGCCATAAAAAAAGATAATGAATTGCAAGAACATGAATAAGATAAAGACGTTTAATACACTTCCGTGTAACAAAAAAATAAAAAGTTTACGAAAGAAAGAAACGGACGTCGAGTAGAAAATGTTCGCTGCATCACTAAAAAAATCTTGACACAAATTTATATGAATTTCATGTTGGTATATAGAGAGAGTAACGATTTTTGTCCCTTTCTTTTAAAGTAAATTCAATGCGAATAATTTGATTTTTGCAATTAAACAATAAGTGCCACAAGAAACAATTTTTATGTGTAAAGACATTCGTAGAGACTCATTACTATGTATGCAATATGCAAAGATCGTAAAAAATATGCGCAATTCAAATCTACTCCTCGGGAAACAAATTTGTAACTCGGTTTCATTCAATTATGATGCAAATGGAAAAAATTAATTTTGTATATAATCCGCGATCTGATCATACTTTGCGGAGGAACGAGGTTAAACCTTAGCAGAGAAGCATCCGTAACATGAATTATGTGAAATTAATCTACAAACACAAAAGATTGGGAATAAAATAAAAAACTCGTGTATCCGAGACGAATTACGGAAAATAAATTACGGACAGACTGAAGAGGTGCGGTTATTATTGGTAAAATTACTTTTAATAAAAGAGGAACATCTAATTTCCGACTTGCTAAGGTCTTTATATTGGCGGGTATTACACATTGATAAAGGAAGCCAGCAAGTAGATTCTCATTCCGGATCAGCGTTATACAGGTACTTTTAAAATAAAAAAAAGCGTAATATAACGCATAAATATTGCCGGGGCATAATCCAACCGAGGATAAAGTTCATGGATTTATATCGCGCGCAAAACCTGTTATGCTAAATCTGAGATGTGATTAAACAATTTGAACATTTTGGCGGCCGCAGAAGAGTAGCTCTTCGCAATAATTATGTTGAAAACATAATTATATCTTTTCTGTTTCAACAATTTTTCGCAATTAAGGAGAAAAAATTTTCCGATCCAATTTCTGTAAGAAGAAAACAGCGCCACTCGATCAATGAACAGTCGAGTGGTGAAAATTCAACACTTGGATTTTTACAACGCAATGGATACCACTATTAGTTGCAATCATTGTAAAACGCGCCGCGCTTCAGAACTCAGTTCAGAGAGATTTTTTAATTTCAATCGCGTACACCTTTTTCCGTACGGTGAGTGATTGATTTCATATTTAATAAAGTAAGAGCATGCCGAGTGAACTTCTAATAATGCCGTAGAGAAATAAATCCGTCGTATCGAATGTTAAACATTTTATACGATTTTGTTTCGTTAGACAAACTTGGCTTTTTTACCCGTATCGTGAAAATTTAGTTTGTTATTGGAACAACGAATTGAAATTAAGCGATGCAATTTCGCGTTGAAAAATGATTCGAAAAAGTGTAGCGAGATGGTCGGCGTCCAATTTCCTCCTCAAAAGACGGGGACCTTATTTCGAGCGTGTGGAGTCTCGGGTGACTCTTGAAACAATGTAAAAGATCCCCGTGAGTGTCAGGTGCTATTGGATATCAAACATATATTTAACGTCATCCTAGAGAGCTTAATTTGAGAAAAAAAAAAAAAAGACACAAGACATCTAATTGCGTTGCAAGGATACAGTGACAGCGACGCTGTAGAAAAGGACGAGGCAGTTTGAGAGATCCAGGTTGGGAAAAAATCTGGCGTGTGAAAGCGAATCGTAACAAGGCAAAAACAATGCGAAATATTGATTTTATGTAACGAAACACGCGGACAATAATGTCCGTAACACGCTTGGCAATATTGACGCAATGTGTGCCAAATATTCTAAAAACTATCATTTGGAAAACAAGCTTTTTTCCCTCGTGATAACAATGTATCGTGTACTCGAGTTTTGATTGGCTAAAATGGATGAATCTGCCAATGGCGGACAAAAGTTTTTTTGCGGGGATGACACAATTGCACGTTCATTTTTAAATGTACTCTTGTCGCTTTTACATTTAGCTGAAAGAAGTCTTGTTTTTCATTTCAGTTTTGGTTCACAAGCAAGCTTTTTTTTTGAAAATTATCAAAAGAACGAATAGGATACCTTGCGCCTTCAATATAGATAAAAGCCTGTTTTTAGACGAATAAACAAGTTCATTTCCACTGTTTTTATTCTTCTGAATAGGATTGAATGAAAAGAATAATTCGATAATTAACAACCTTGCGATATCCAACGTTTTGACAAAGGATTTGCATCGAATTTACGTAAAAGTTACTTCTTTTACGGATGCATTGTTCCAACGAGCAATTCTTTCTTAATTATTGTACACAGTATTTTATGCAAAATATGTAAAAAATATGCAAAAATTGTTTGTAATTCAGTCGATTATTCGTTGTGGCATATTTTGCGCGGGAATTTAAGATAAGCCGGGGTAAAATTTGATTCTCGGTGTACAAAAACAACGTATGCTAAATGGAAAGAAATATTCGCTGATTGTGTAGAAATGTGGACGATGGCGCTGTTATCTTGAATATTTGGTCTTGATAATACCATGAATGATGATCCAACCTTATTTCCAAGTGAATATCGAAAATTTGATTCAAATTTTATCCCTCGGTTGGACGCATAAATCGAAGAGCCGGTAGGAAATTTGGTCGACTGAGTAATTTTGCTAAAAGTGTTGGGAAACATTATGTTGTTTCGATTGTCGGGTATAAACACCAGCGAGCAAAATATATTTGAAGAATGTTTCCGAAGTTAATAACTGAGAAGTCAGGTTTGCGCGGAGCGAACATGAATCAGCGAAAATATGGAAAGTTGTGTTTTCGAAGAATATCTAAATTGCTCGATAAGTTGGTTTGATCTGCCAAAAAGCCGTCGAATAATCAGCGGAACTGATCGGAAGTGGAGTTCGAGATGTGCAATTGTGGAAGCACTAGTATTCGTATCCAAATTGCTCGGAGATTGTTGAAGAAATGGTAATTAGCATAGTTAAGATATAACTTTCGCGGAAGAGCATTAACGAAGATAACCAAGTGGTTTGTATGCCGTAATAATAATTACGCGTGGCTCGCACGCTGAAAAGAAGCTTTCAAATTATAGTTGCTCAGATGAGTTCCCTCGAGTTCATCATCTGTATCAAAGTTTGCATGTAGAGTCGATTTCATATCGACGCCCGACGCCCCTGTTTACCGGGCTCGAAACCCATTCAATAACAGTGACAAAGTCAGCGACTCGGATCCCTGTAAAATATTCTTGATCGTCGCCGGCTATTGGATCCGCAGACACTAAATAAATCAAGCTGCAGCGGTGCTCAAACCCGCCGAAACATTGACTTATAATATATCACGCGAGTCGAGATAAATTATTCGCGGAAATGAGGAATTCCGCGATTTAAATGGCTCTTCGCGATCCACTTCGTAAACAAATTTTTCAGATACATCGGCTCTTGTATCGAGCGCTTCGTCTCTATGCTTGAATAGCGACTCGTAGCTTTTTCGAGCTACCATTTTCTTTATTAAATCAAACACTTTTCGTTTACGGAAAGAGACTCTCACGGAGAAGCCGTTCGAAGTATTGTCCCGGTTTATTGCGACTTTCAAAGCTTTCAAGCTAAAGGATTGAGCTATTTCAAATTGTTTATGCGTGTAAAAGTATTAACATTTTTCAAACGTCGACGGATTTTCACCTGACAAAATCCAATGACGAATAAAAGCTTTTGCACGCGCGCGCGCATTTGCGAATCTCTTGCTTAAATATAAACAGCAGGCACTAATGTAGCTTGAATAAAAATATTATCCAATTCTAGACAAATCAAATTATTATTTTGTGCGTGGCCTAAACAAGTGCTTTTCCACCGCGTATATATTATCATATTTTCGCTATGTCGAAAAAACAGCATTGTTCAATCACAAAGAAAACACTTTAATCTACAAATGTACATTTATTCCTGCTAAATTGGTTTTGCCGAATAGTCAAACTGCAATTTGAAATAATATTATCATTTGAATTTGCACGTTTTATATGCAAATTACGTGAGAAAAGCCAGAGTTATAACTGGTTTCACAGTTTTAAGTTTTGCGGGCGTAAAAGACTCGATGGCAGTGTGAAAATGGAGATGTCGGAATATTTAGTTGTTGCAAAATTGTTTAATATAAAATAACATTTGCGTTTGTTTGTTTTGCAGCATATGGCAACTTGGGTAGTGTTCTCAGTGCGCAAGGAAGAACCGATGAAGCTGAGGTCGCATTTGTACAGGCTTTGCGATATCGTCCGAATATGGCGGACGTTCATTACAATTTGTAAGTTATATGACAAGCCCCTAGAATGATCTTATCAAGCTACACTGAGGGAAATGAAATTGAAAATACATAATACAATTTCTACTTCTATCTAAAGAAGACATAAGACTTTTCGAGATAAAAATCATTGTCTGCATTTTTATTTTCTCCGGCGGCTTATGCTTCCTCGTACTGTCGTTATATATCTAATGGCAAAATTGCAATTTCTTTGATTTCATTTTTCTCTCGACTCTAAATGTTGACACAGTTTACTGCTAATTAAATTACAAAACGTTGAACTATCGAAATTGACCAATCTAGATATCGTATGTAGAAATATGGACTCCATATATCAATTCTTTTACACCGCCTATATTATAATTTACGATTCCGTTTATATTCGACGTTTTTTCGACTTTGAAAATTGCATTTCGAAAGGTATCTATACGAGATGAAATTTTTGAACCTTTTAAGCAATTTTATCGTACGTGTATAATTATTTCAGAACACATTATCCTTTGTAAGCAATTAAAATTTATCTATATATAACACTAACATTCTAATTCCGAAAGTTAATATTACATAGTAGATACATGAAAGCTAGATTATTTTGCTGGACCAGTAAATTGTGTAACATTTATTTCTATATAAATTTTAGATGCACATTAGTAACCCTTTCATGGTATACTTTAGTACATAATTTAAGTAATGTCCGTCATCCATATTATTATAGTTTACTCTATAATTACTCCCAACGCTTACAGAGGAATACTGCAGCAAGGTAAACGAAAATACGAAGATGCTATACTCTGCTATCAGCGCGCGATTCATTTTCGACCTTCTTTTGCACGTAAGTTATTACAAATACCACAAATTCTTGTCATATCATTTTTATTCATTTCAATTAGCCACTATAGGGCACAAATTTGGAGCAAATTGAAACCGCGCAAAGCTTAAATAAACATGACTCTTACTAATTACAATTCCAAAATGTGCACAGGCGGAAATATTAAATAACCAAAAGCACACCAAGTGACATGAAATTGATCTTATAATAAATTTGAGCAGCAGCGACGTCGCTAAAGTCGCAATCCTTTTTACTTAGTTTTCTCAATAGACTAAGACTTTTAATAAAAAAATGTCACGCTCTGAAAAAGCCGGCGAGTGCGGGCATCATCGCAGCATTAATTTGATAATAAACAACGTAATTTTGCACAGATCATTTCTCTTGTTGGCGGGTCGTGTGTTTTTTGTCACGTCCGTGCTCGTCAACAAAGTCGCGTTACTTTGTCTTTGTCTTGGGGGCCGAGGATTGCAAGCCGCATGCCCGTTCGCAAGCTAATTGAAACAAGTGCGCCGAGATTTGTCTCCAAATTAACTAATGAAGCCGTTTTTCAAGCGAATGTAAATTATCGCACAACCGAATTTTCCGCTGCCGAGTGTTTCAGCGAACGATCTGATAATTCACCGGCGAGATAATCCGCTGGGGTTAATATTGTTTAAGGGCAAGTTTCGCCAGCCGACCACCGATGCGCAATTGATTATCGGGCATTTGGCTTAATGTTTTGAGCTTAGGGCTCAAATTCGCCGAATCATAGTTATTTTCAATAAATTCGCTGCAAACTCCGTGCGCTCACTTGCAGAGCCCGAAGCATTGCCAACTCGGGGGCGGATTTAGCTACGGTACTTAATACAATTATACGACACTCCTGTCGGTCCATCAGATCACCAGTCGGCAGCTTATCATATCGCCTTTTTGTCCCGCTTTTTACACACCTTGCGATTCGATCGTCGACCCTTGATTGTGCGCTTTTTTCTTCTTATCGCCATCTCTCTTGCCAACATTATATACCGGTCGAAAAAGGCAGACGTAATCAAAGTGTTGGCCATAAATATTTTCACAGGGAAAAAAGTTGCTTCGATGATAAATATGATTTATTCAAAGAGATAAATGTTTATTTACGCTCTGACTGAGCACAAGTGATTTCAGCTTTTGAAATAGCTTTTATTCATTTACGATCAGTTTCTTGAAAGAACTCCCAGTTCGTTTTCAATTCAAGCTCGAATTTTCGTGGCTTCATTATATATCATGGACTTTGCCTTTTTATTCCGCTCTTTTCTGCTCGTTTAATTAATAATTTATTCCATTATAGCACGTTGAATATCGTTTAATATTATGTAACAATATTTTCTCTGTCAGAACGATGTGTAATGTATGTCTTGTAATGTGATTTTCACATTATGACAACCTTCGTACCAACGATCCTTTCCATCCTATCTATCTGATTCAATTTAGATATCAAAAATTCTTTATTCTTTACCAGTCAATCAAATTCCCGACGTTTGCTAATTATATGCACATGTTGTAATGCAATCAATACCATATACAACAACTTTAATATTATATTCTACTATAAAATTAAATTCTGCATCATACGTATATTTATACGCGTATTTATAGTCTACATTTTTTTACCTCATTTTTACAAACATGATTGATATTTATCTCACCGTCGATTACTTTTTTATAAACAAAATATAGAATAAAAATAATTTTGCTTTACTGATATGACCGGCTTTTCAAATACAAATAGTTTTAGTGTCTATAAATTAGTTTGAATAAAAATTCCTGTTAAATTAATACTCATTTTTACAGGTTTTACATTATTACGATAAATTATAAATTTAAATGTCTTTTTATCATGCGCAGTTCTACTATTAAATTGTATAATTCAAGTTCGTTTCGTGCACAATAAAATTATTCTTCGTGGAGTTTAGCGTCATATCTGTAGTTGATAATGAATTATCAACTCCACAAATTATTGTGAATCTTAAATCAGTGATGGCTTAGATAAACTGGCTTCACAAATATCTACTTGCAAATGAAATTCTTCATTCAATCAGCAAATAGCAAAAAGTATGCAAATGAAAAATTTGCATGTCTTTTAGTAAATATCAAAAGGCAAACTTGCGATCATCTCAGAATAGTTATTCAATCTGGATGCCATTCATCACTGTGACGGAAATGACGAATTGATTTACTAACGAAAAATAAAAGTACTTTACTTTTTATCTTTTTATCTTTTATATGTTAAAGAACTTCGTATTTGTCTTTTTAATGCAAAATGGGCTGATTCGAAGATTTTTGCACTTGATCGTACAAAGCCTCTTTCTTTCGCTCCGTTTGATTTTCTTTCTTTAAACCTGAAAATCTTGCGTAACAACCCAAGGCGATTAACTTTTAGACTATGCACTGAGGAAGTGTCAGGTTGTCGACTTCACTTCAACGTTGTAACATACGTCAGTCAAAAACTTTTCTCGAAAGTAATGTATTATTAAATCAATAAAATATTAGAATATTTCTTGTATCAAAAATAGTATATATTACATACTTTGTATGTGTTTAATTATATTTATTAGTTAATAATTCAATAATTTTCTACTAGACTAAACAATTCAGATGAAACTATAGAACAAATATATTTTATACTTTTTATTATTTCATAGATCATAGCAAGCAATTATCATAAAGGTTCTTTAATAAAGATATATAGAGTATACATTCACACTATAATATGTCAGACTGTTCGTAGTAAATTGTTATCATAGGTACTTAACTATTCATCATCACTCATTACCAAACTATATCATGTTCATTATAGGATTAATACAGTAAATATAACTAATTACATACCATTTACCAAATATGTCACAAGATATTAATGTGAGAAAAATATGTAATGTACTTTAAAAATCAATACAGTGGACTAAATTATATTAATTTTTATGACAAATTAAAATGAGTCAGATGTAATCTGATATACCATTTTTCAACACCGCCTTAATGTAATGTATCATTATATTTATGATAATAAATCATCAATAAATTTTTATTTGATAAAACATGGCTTATGAATTATTTCAAGTTTGCAATAACTCCAGGTCCAAAATAATTTTCAATTTTCATCATATTTCAGTGTCAAAATTTTTCATAATAATTGTGTATCATAATAAAGTGTATCTTCTACTTGTTTCAATTTCCACTAAATGTTCTGATCCGTGGTGTTTTCATACATTTATATTTCCGCTCTTGAATTCCCTTTTCCAGTAATAAATGGACGTAAAATTTCGACTTATACTCTCGAAACATAAAAGTTTTGCGATAAAATGTCACTTTTTGCCTTGAACCTTAGATTGTTCGTGGTAAAATGTGTAGTATTTGTACTAACCTGTATATTCTGTTCATTGGACATATCGCATCAGTCTTATAAATGAAATGCGACCAATCCGAGCTTGAATAATGTCAAGAACATTTCCATATGCATGTCAACGAACATGCGTCTCTTATATGTTTTTTTGAAATCTTATTATAGATGTAATGCTTGAAAAAGAACTATGTTTATGGGTCAGTGGTATAAATCGACGTATATTCAGACGAAACCGTCACCAATTATCAAAAGTACAACAATGAACAAAGGAAAAAGAAGAAACAAAAAAGTCGATTCCCTTTTTTTGAAAATGTTTTTTTTTGATTTCTCTATTACCTCTGATAATTTATCGTTAAAATATTATATTTCGAAATATCTGGCTAGTTATTGTAAACGATACTCAACGAACTCAAACTTTTCAAAAACTTATTTCAGATCAAAGAAACCGCCATCTTCGAAATGATAATATTGGAATACCGCGAGAAAAAGTTGCGGGATTCATGATGAATTTCTGACGAGAAAAAGTTCTCTCAGTTGTTTTGTATTGTGAGAAATAAGATGAATTTTCGGCTCGAGGCGGTTTGCTTTCGCTTTTATTAATCAAAATGTTGGGAAATTTATGGTTTCAGTGGACGCAGGGCTAGCCGTGGCTGCTCAAATGAAAGCACCCGAAGAACGAACTGAAGAAGAGAACATGGCATTGCTTGGACGACCAAGACTGGGTGATGTTTCGCGAGCACAAATCAGGATAAAAGAGTCGAAGGAATTCAAAAACACAGTCGACAAACTCGTTCAAAGAGCTAACGCATCAATTATTCTTGGTAAAGTATAGAAAACGCATTGTATCATCTCGCGAGATCCCACTTCAAATGATGCTTCTATGCGAAGCATTTCAAATTATATTTCAAATGTTATTTCTAGAAATCATATGATTTAGTTTTCATTTGAATGATAAAAAATGCCTCATAAATATGCAAACCATCATAAATATGTGTTTATATTTTTTAAATTTCGATGAAATACTTTTAGTTTAAAATAAAAATTAATTTGTTAAATGTAAATTATCAAAGCTCAAAATAGTTTTTAGTAAATTATGAAATATAATATCTGCTTTTGAAAAAAGATTTAAGGAATTTATATAGTATATAAAATATAAAAGTAAAAATTTTTTAAATTTTATCTTATATATTATATATATAAATTACCAAAGATTTTGAATGAAATCAATTTTTCAAGTTTCTCTACCACTATGTATATTCCAATAAAAAGTGATCATTTGATACGTCTACAGCTACGAAAAAATTTGAATTGTAATTTCCATCGCAACTTCTCGTCATCGCAACTGCTGATATCACATTATTTTTAGTTGTAACTGAAAAATGAATGTCAGAACTTGAGGACAGAGACATATCGAATTTTTTATTGATTAGTCTATAGCTATGTAGATTTCTTTTATATAGTCGTAAATTTAATTCTAACTTGAAGATAGTTTAATTATTTTTTCACTGTCAAGTTAAAATATCTTGATTTAGCTTTATTTGTATAATATGTTTCTATAATTCATGTTAAAAAAATAAACCATCGTCGTATACGATCGATGTAAAATGTTGAAAATCATTTTTACGATTTAATGTCTCTAAAGAGCAAGACTTCCAGAGAAAATCCTTTGAGTTTTACCTCAAAGGCAAAAATAGCGTCATGAAAGTAAATTATTTTGTCACTTCAAAATAGTATGATTCAAGTCATACGATAGCCATAAAATCCACATGACCTTTATCTTCCAATTTTTTTCCTTGAAAGGTTTGAAATCCTATTTGTATCATGGCTACTTTTTCCGCACCCAATACATCTCTTTCACTGAAATGCAACGCATTTATGATCTATTTCAAATAAGTTTCTCAAATGCCGGAGTTATGTATTCAAATTCAAATAAATTCCCCGAAACAGTACCGAATAATGTTTTGTGTAAATAATTTACTTCGCAAACATAATTTTCATAAATGTAGTTGGTATGGTGTCTTCGAAGCGGCACTTATTTAAAGCAATCTCAGAAGCAATTTCGTTCAAAAATTAGGTATGCTTACAAGTTGAAGCTACATCACAAATAATTCGATGCATCAATAATAAAATATCAAGCAGAGCGATCGATCTTGATTCAGAGATATAAACATATTGCTTTATATCACTTCAGCATTCTGATCGAATTGTATCATTCACACAAACAAATCTACGCAATAAAACAGGAAACAGGAATATTAAATTTTTGCGCAAAAATCAATACTTATTGCAAAGATGCGATCGTATCATGTTCGAAAGTGATCATCGTTCTTTTTTAGGTTTTCAATAAAACTATTCCGACAAGTCAAATAAAAGTTTTTGAATTACTAGAAAACAATACATATGATACGTCGTCTCGTTCGAAGCATCGTTAAAAAAGTGCTTTTACTCCTCGACTTTTCGAAGCAACTCGCGGAAAAACGCTTTTTAACTTATCGCTTGCAAAAAGCTCGACTGTGGCGCTGAAAATACTGATGTTAAGAAACACGACTTTACTTGCGTTGGATTCGTACCAGCTATCGCATTCTGAAAAGCGGATAAAAAATTCATCAGGATAGCGGCAAGTATGCCATTACAATTACGAGACAGATTTCATTTGTAATACGGTTATATAATAATAAGTCTCAAAATAATGGGAATGAATTTCCATAAGACAACTCAAAACACGAAGGTTCATAATTAAATGACTTCTGAACATTCTTCATTAAAGTAGGAATTGCTTCTGAAAACAGTCGTTGATTTCAAATTAGGTTTCTATCGTACTCCATTATAAATAACTCTGCCATTAATTTATTCACACACTAACACAAATGTGTTTTTTGTGAACGGTTTGATTTTGTCATTTGAAATTCACGCTCCAATGTACTTTTATATCTTTCATTATGTTCGACATGTTTCAGTTCAGCAAACAGCCGCGAAATAAATTATCAAGTGTATTTTTTATTACGAAAATGAGACACATTATGTAACGAGAAATTATCGGGTTTATTTCACAGCTGGCTGAATAATGTATTTGCAGAATTGACTCCCAAGTTCGGAGATTTATAATAATGACCATCACAGAATAGTATAACTTAATTCATTCTGTTTAGTGTCATTCAAGCGATCCTCTAATTTACTTTTGTGGGTTATCTTGTTTGCCTTCACATGGTAAAACTGTAGTCTTAAATGATTAAGCGCGACCAAATATTTGCATGTCTAAAGTAATTGAAATATTTTTAGAACGCCTTTCAACTGAATATCGAATTTTGGAAAATCCGTTTTACATAACAACCACTTTTCCACTGAAAATTATGAACACTTAAGTTGTCAAAGATAGATCTCTTGAATAAAGAAAACAAATTTACACTACTTTGAAGCCATACTAATTTCTTGAATAATTGAAATAATCAGTCAACAATGTAAACGACTTCATTTGAATTGAGATCAGAGATCAGATTGCTTGACGATCTTTTGTTTCATGCGGCCTCTTTTGTGTCGTCAGAGTTCTCTATTTGACGGCGTTAGAGACTCGACATCGATTCTTCACTGCAAATACCGAATTCGATCCACTGCCGTCGTAAATCTTTCGTCCTCGATGTGTAAAACAATGCCACTGTTTTGCCACACGTTTCGCTGACGCTAGCAAAAAACAATCAACCGCATCGACAACGTCACGTCTTTTTCACTTGCTCTTCTTTAATAATCATCATTTTTTAAATCCCTGTTCGACGATGCCTGACTTCAATGCCAAGTAACCGTTATGAAGATTTGTTTATGGTGTAATATCGTTGTTCCTAGACATGAATAAATTTCGATTCGAAAATGTTTTTCTCTCGAATGACAAAAGGTATTTTATGAAGGTTTTCTTTTTATTTATTAACGTATAAATAAAATTACTTTGGTAATATGTACAATATACGGAGGATGTTTTAGTTCAGATTTTTCATATTTTCGAAAGATCTTTTATAAATATAGTTGGCATATTAGTTATAAAAGAATTATGAGACTTATCAAGTTTTATCGTTAACGAAAATCCCAGTAAAGAGCAAATAAAAGCGAAATACATTGTCTTCATTTGAGATTCAAGAACACTTTGGTCGATAAATTTACCAAATGGGAATAGAAGGGTTTGTCGAGAAAGAAAAGAAACTACAAGAACAATATTGAAGCTGAATTTTTACAACGTACCTGAAATGTTGCTTTGAGAGAAAAAATAGTGGTTCACGTTTTTGCATTGTGTATTGCGTGGCCTTAGCAATTCGTTATTCAAACATAACTTTCAAACATTGATGACTACTTGATTTGTTATATCCAGAACGACATTCAAACCACTCAAGTTTTTAGTGAAACTTGCGTTTCTTTACAATCCGCTATAATAGTGAAATTTCCTTATTTCTATTCCTACAGAAGAAATCGTTTCAGCTGTCCTTAAAAATGTCCCTGTCTCTTAATTCAATATTTTCCTCGCGCTGTTTTCGACACTCCTTTCAACAGCACTTCGTCTCCTCGTCTTTCTTTACTTCATTGTATGTCGTCCCAAAATTAAGAGAAAAAAAACCATGTTTGCGATGTCAAACGAAATGATTATTTGCCATAAGTTCAATTTTGGTGGGAATCAATTAAGGTAATGCTAATAAAAGATTTTATAGACTAGAGAGGAATAATCAAGTTTAACGTCTGTGATATTTGCAGGAACGAGTTCATGGAAGGAACAATTCACGGAAGCTTTAACTGTGAGTGGCGGAGACGACGAAGAAGGCGGTGAGCGATCCTCACCACCCTCCACCGCGGACTATCTCATGCACTCTCTCACCATTTTCTGGAAAGTTCTCTTCGCATTCGTTCCACCTACCAGTAAGTACACCATTATTCTTCTCCAAACCTCCACCCGCCAACGTGACTTCTCAACTTGATCTTTTAAACGTGCAGTGCGAAATTAAGTATACATATCAGTCCGAAAAATTGTCAGCACACCTGTTTCTTGGATAAACATCACCGAAGACAAAAAACCGTTCTATTGACTATATACTATGCAGTTAAAACTTGATTAGGTTGACTGTGAATGTAGCAGGAGGAACCGTAAAATTGAATTATCTGATTGTTCAGAATATGTTACTTGAATTACAAGTAACAATTATGGATCATAGAAACTAGGTATTTTAGCTGAGTAATTGTTTGTATTGAGAATACTATATACTTTGTTGTAAAGTTTACTTTATAACGTTAGAAAGTGTTAATAGATAAGTTATACGAAGAGGAAATATAATATTTCAGTTTGCATTAAAAATAGAACAAACTGAATATTTCTTTATGAAATAATTAAAATTGAAATTTATCATTTTGTGAAATATTAATAATTATGTTGCAGATTTTAAAAGTGCAATATTGTAAAATGCACTTAAAAAAGTGATGTAAAAGTTTTTAGATTATAGATATTAAATATGAAATTGAATGTTTTATTTTTTATTGATATTTTAAGCTAAAATAGATATCAGTGGTTGAAAAAATATTCAGATTTTTCATTTTAACATATTTATTAGAAATTCTTAATTAGTGATA
>JABFQD010000130.1:0-37477 GCA_022817045.1 Psix sp. ZL-2020
ATTATGGATATATGCACAACGAATTATACATACAGATAATGCGTACATGTATATATGACACAATTTTTGTCTTTTTTTCTAATATGATTTTATATATGAATAAACAACACTTTAAACTATTCATGATATCAACTATTTATATATAAATGCATATACGGTGATATATGTATATGTATATATATATTTCTATATGTACGTAGACTTGTGTTATTATTCTAGCTTATGTAAATTGGTATTCGGGCTGTGGGAAGAGAAGTGACGCGCTTCTTTTTGGAAGCCACGCATTTTTTACGTTTCACGCGTAACCTCAAAAATGTGCAAAATTGCAGCGGTGTCGTGCAAACGGAACGGCGAATGAAAAATGTTGAAAATATTCTCACTGAACGCGGTTTCAACAGGGCTCGTATAACTCGTCGCACTGTCGATAAACAACGAAATCCAGTTGGCTTTTTTCATGCGTGAATTTCGCGGTTCCGCATTTCTATCGAGGAATGTCCACGTAGGTGCAAAAAAGAATCCAATATGTTGAATCTTTACTTTATCGAGGATTATATTTAACTGGCTTCGTCGCTTTGCGAATATTCTACATATCTCCTTGCACGGCAGATTAAGCTACGTTATGTCATACGCGATGACACATTGATTTCTGCCTGAGATTCAGCGTTAATGCAATATCTTCATGCACTTTTCTGTTCGATCAGTCGCTGTTTGCGCGAACGCCAGTTAACGTTGAGCAAACATTTATGCCGCGCGCGCGTTATTTCCCATTAGATATACTTTGGATAAATTTGTTTATCGATTTGACAGTATGGTTCATCGCGTTGTTTGTTTGCGTTTCAGCAACTGGTATGTCTTTTAATGTGCTACCGATGGATGAGAAAAATTGAATGCACAACGCTCGTTCCATTTTATTCCCAAATTTATCATCCCGGCTCGGCGTAACATCTGATAATCGTATAATATCAGCATAAATTTTTCGCCTGAATTCAAAATCGCCGACGGATGCGTCTGATTTATCGAGCAGCTTCCAATCGGCTACAACGGGGAGCGTCTTTCCACTCGTACATGGCCGGACTGGTTCGGTCTGCTTCGACCAATTTCTGACACCAGGTCGCCTTAATATCGCGTGAACAAGACGCGTCATTATTTATTCGCGACGATAAAATCCAAATTACCGTTAAATATTGTCGACGGACAGAGAGCACGCTTCAGGTAGAAAGAGCAAGAGAGAGAAAGAAAAAGTATATTGAAACCGCGTCCGTTCCAAAATGTATATCACTTTGTCGAATCAAATATATTATTCCAGACGGGAAGCAGAGCTTTCAACAAAAAGCACAACGCAATCAGCGTTTTCTCATTTTAAATAACGTTATCTAAATAGTATCCTCGTTTCTATCAAAGCGGAATATAAATCGAGTCAGGCTTGATTGGCCCGTCTGTAATCTCGTTTACTTTTTTAACGAGCTCCCAACGCGAATATTCCCGGCACTTTAATTCCATCTCGATTTCAGCGTCGCGCACTCGAGCCATCACAATCAAACAATAATTACGCCCAGAATACCTTTAGCCGGCGGAAAAACACACTTTTTTCGCCACTCTACGACCAATCGCAACGCCAAGTTATTATTAATACAAGTCCATCGACTCGAGAGCACATTTTTAAATATCTTCGAGACAAAATTAAATCACGGCCTATGAATATGAAAAACCGACAAAAACGAGCCACCGTTTGAACAAATAAGTCCGCTCGGCTAGAAAAATGCTTCGAATATTCCGCGCCGTTGTTCATCGTTGTATGATTGAGGTAAAAAAAAAGCATTTCAATTTTCGAAATATTTGTTTTCCATTAATTGCCAGAGCAAAAATGATACAATTAAAAAATAATACCTTCGATTTTGAGCCAAAATCGCGTTACGCTTGTCTGAGAACCTTTGCTCCGTGTCTCTTACGTGCATTTCGTTCATTTCGAATGGCAATGGGCGGGGACCGGGACGGGGGGGGAGCTCTCGGCTGATAATTACAGAGTTTTTCGATTTTGTCGTCGGCGGTGCGAATTTCAAGCTGGCGGGAATGAAAAGGCCGAGAAAAAGGACGAGCCAGGAATCCAACTCTCGTCGTGTTCCATGAATATATCTCGACTTGCTTTTTACCCTCTCGCGCGGTTTTTTATTCCGTCTGCTCTGTGCGGCACATCGGCTCGCCCGTTGAATGCACTGACGAGTTAGATATGTCGATACAGAGCTCGGCAACTAACACAACGGAACGCCATGGTCCGACCAGACCGAACGCGAACAAAAAAGAAGACAGGGTCGCGCGGAAAAGAGGGGTTAGGGAGGAGGAGGAGGAGGGGGAGGGCGCGAGGAAGAACGAGGACGCGGGAAAAGCGAAAAAAAGCTATCGGGAAAATCGAGTGTATAGATGGCGCCGATTTTTCGCCCGGCCCTTTGTTCGTTCTTTCTCTTTGGCCCGGCGTTTCGGGGGTGCACTTTTTTTTCAGCTACGCCAGACGCGCGCATAAAGCTGTTATATAACATGAAATGAGACAAAATGTTCAGCGCTTTTTGTTGCTCCTGTTATTGTTTTGCGGAGACGCATTGTTCGCTCGGCGATAGCGTGTTTGCTTTTTAACACGCGCTCCAAAAAAGTGCTGCGCGCTGCCCATTCCTAATCAAACGTTCTCTTTTCTCGTCCTTTTTGTGCCCCCCCCCCTTCCCCGCTTGTTTATTTATATTCCGGCTTTCTTTTGTGTCGTTTTCTTTTTTCGCCAATCAATGAAGCTCCCACTCAAATTTTGCCCGACCGTCGGTGGGCCCTGGCTTTGTGCAAAAATATGTATTCAAAAAACATTTGAGTTTCATTTTTTACGACTAGCCGTTTCGCTCGTCCGTTTACCTGTTTTACAATATTCGACAGTTTATTCGCGAAAATCCACCCGTCGGCTTTTATGTTCGCAATGCAAAATGCATTCGAGCCCCACTAGGTCAATGAAACGAGCGCAAAACGCTCGCCAAAGTGTTTACGGAATAATAAAAAAAAGTGCTCCGGGGATGTAAAAAGCGCCGCGTGCGGAATTACACACGGCTAATAAAGGCAACTGCGACTAACAAAACACGCCGAAGTAACGTTCCAAATGGCCGCATAGAAATGCCGTTCGGCTTATGAGAGAGTCGTTAACTCAAGTTGAGATTGTAGTTATGAGTTCACGTTAATATTTAAAACTAAGTATAACAAGCGTGTAATCAAGTTCGACGTTCTACAAATTTTATCACCCTTGTTATGACGAGGAAACGTAACCAGAAACGAAGAATACATTCTTTTTTGTCACGCATTTCTATAAAGAGCCATATTATATTATAATCATGGCCATAATGATATGACATCTTTTTAACTAGAAGGAAAACTTAACGATCGTAGAACTTTTCCTCCAGAACTTTCTTTTCTGAAAAGACTTTTATTTAAGCATAACATATAAAGATAAATTCAAATTGAAACTTCTTTCGACTTGATAAGAAATGTTCACTTTTTTTTACGAGTACTAACAATGAATCTTTCCAACTGTTTCAAGAATTTCTCTTTGAACAATTTATTTATTTGTCATAAATTAAAATTTCAATTCTTTCTGCACAAGTGAAAAAAGTAATCATTTTCTACGAGAGATCTATTGAGTGGAAAAACAAATTTGAGAACAAAATTCAATGATATGAAAAATGTTGCTATTCGGTGAAGGATGAATTGTTATATTTGGAGTTAGAAATACGATGATTTATTTGAAGTTTGCATTTGAAGAGGAAAGAAAAGAAAGAAAAGAACATAGAGAATTAGTTGTCGTCACCTCTAAAGAACAGAAGCGCAAAAACTCGAGTCATAATCTAACTCGGCGTTGTTGAAATAGCTGGCTTTTTAACGATAAGACACGAGAAGACTGCATCAAGACTGCGAGTGTTAATGAATCACGCCCCGGATTTGATTTAACGTAACCGTCTCGGCTCGGCATTTCCTTCGCTGTCGCTTTTTTTCGCGCTCTTCCTTTTGTTTTCCCCAAGTTCAGCTTTATGTTTCACGTCTTGTTACTTTTATTCCCTCGTTTTAGTGGATAATCAAGTTATTAAAACTTTTGTTATGCTTGTATCCGCTTTCATGGCAACGAAATTAAAATGCAGTGAATTTTTTTCTTCCCAGACGGAGGATGTTGGCTCTTAATGGGTTATTATGATGTTAAATTGTTCTTATTATTTTGTAATGATGAGACTTTGAGCAAAAAAAGCGTCTCTTTCCTCGTCGACATAATTTATTTCATTAAAACTTTTACATTGTATTGAAATTGAACATTATAATGGTATTTTTTACTATCGTAACCTCTCGACGATGAGAAAAATTGTGCCTTAATTGAAACCCCGACGAAGCGGACGACATCTCGCTATGCATAACGATGAAATTTAAATTCCGATATTTAGCTTTCGCGGAAGATTATTCTAAAAAGTTACATCCATTTAGTCAGCCAAACATCGTCCGTTGTGTTTGAAACTTCGCGCGGCAAAGGACAACGTTTCACCGCACCCTCAAGGCGGGTTTCCACTCTAAGACGTGATGCTATTGTAGAGAAAAAAGCGAGCAGACATGGATGTTTAAGCGGAGAAACGCGTCACGCGGTCTGTCGCGCGTCGAGATGTGAAAGGGACATGCAGCAAAGGGGTGCGCGGTTTAATAAACGGGGTTGACATTGCGGCTCTTCGTGGATCCGGGCGGTTATTTGGCTCGTATAAACGTCAGCGTCGCCGACACGACGAGTACGTCAACGCCTTAACGAGGGCGCCGCAAGCAAGATCCCAAAGAGACCAACACTAATTTGAATTTTGCGGAAAACGCCGAGATCCCCAGCCGTTTTCGGCCTGTCGTACGCGGCACGCCCCCGTTAATTATGTCGCACGTACATTACGCAAATGGGATGGCGCGAACAACGCGGCCATTTTATGCCCGCGACGCGATTTCACGCCTCGCAAACAAAAGACGTAAAACTTGCTTTCTCACTGCCTCGGGAGATTCTCCTCTCCCGCTCCCCAAGGGAGGAGGAACCAATGCTCAACTTTCGTTAGTAATTATCCGACTTCGCAAGCTTTTTAATTAATTCTTCATCAGGGGTAGGATTTTATATTCGAGGTTAAAAAGAAGGAGGATGATTTAGAAAAAGTTATCATTTCAATGTGACGAGCTTTACAGCCCACTTGATTTAAGGTGCAATTTCTGTCACCTGTAATTATCTGTCAGATGGATAGATTGGTTATCTCTTTTGCATAAATTCAAGTTTTTACGTTCAAAATAATGATCAACATTTTATTCGATGAACTTTACGTATCATGACAGAAGAGCAGCTACCGTAGCTTGTTTGCATAAAGAAGTGTCTACGTAGAAAAAAACAAAAGCTAAAAATTACCGCGCTTGGCACAAGAAACGTGGACAGTAGCGTATTGTAGTGGAAAATAATTGTTGACTTCAAAATAATATGTTCAGACACCCTTAAAACTAAGCTTAGAGAAAACATTATTTTACCCTATCACATTTTACTTATCTATTTACAGTTTTTAGTTCAAGATTAAAAACAATTTTAGAAAATAAAAAATGAATTCAAGTCTCGAAAAATAAAATTATAAAAATTAAATAATGAAATAACTTTTGAATTAATAGTTTAACGCTAAAAAATTACGTTTTTTAATGTGAAAGTTGTGAAAAATTTACAAAAAGTAGAGTAAAATTCATGACAGTGATACCTTCTTACAGATATTTTCTCGAGAGGAAATAATCGAACATTAATTTTGATATAAAAAATAATAGGAGCTGTTGTATGAGAAAATAATACTCACTTCATCTTGCACTTCGACTTGCATAATAAAAAACTGATATTCTTAAAATATTACATTTCACGTAAAAAGATTTAATTTTAAGGGAAAAATTGAGCTAATTAGCATTTCACTAAAATTGTATAAGACGAAGAAGTTCGGTAAAACTAAAACGTTAATCAAAGATTTTAAATCAATATCGTTTGAATAAACGTTTGTAAATGCGTATTGATCCTGATAAGTTACATTTTATTTTTGATGTTATTCTTATCAGAATACTGATTATTTGAACTAGTTTCTTTCAAATGTTCGAGGTTGTCGAACATTTTTTGTTATATACAACCACTTTAGCAGAAGGTACTTATGAATTGATAAGATTCAGTCGAACGGCGATCAACGTGTGAACTGATAAAAGTGAGAAAAAGTAAGAACGAGCGAACAGATGGTCCGATAAAAGAAACAAACGTAATTATATCACGGACTGGTAACGATGTAGCGATAATGAAGATAAATGTACAGGTCAAACACTCAAGATGAGAAGATACAAACGATAAGAGTAATAAATATAATAATATGTCGAGGTCTCGGAACGAGGAGATCACGGGGATAAGCAGTTGTACGAAAAGTTGAATTGCGAGCGGTGGTCAGGAGTAGATTACGGGGACGCAAGCGAGATAAAAATAAATATTCGACAAAAGGTTAAGTCATTAAGGATAAGCATCGGGACAGAAGTAATGACGATAATGAAATCAAAGGCAGACGTCGGATGGTGAATAATGGACTGGACGGGCAGTCGGAAGAGAAATAAAAGGCAATCAATTTGACGATATACATGTGTGACGGAACTCGTACAATCAAAATGACATAGCTTGAGGAAAGGAAGCCGGGTGTTTCCGTGTGTGTAACTAAGCCCATCTTCATCTTCGGGTTTACGATTATATCCACTTCGCAGAGAGCAAACGATAGTTAACGCTTAGGAATCCTTACCACGTCCCGCACGTAAGAGTCGTCAGCGCTTTTTCGAGTTTGTTCCGCATCGGCGGAGCGATCGAACGTGGATTCCCAACGAGATCCCCTAGCTGAGCTATTTGCACCATGTAATATCGACGTCGAGCCACTCGCCTGTGAAGTCTTCATAATCTCAAATACGAACACTTGAAACCTATTGCGACAAACGGAAATTCCATTACTTTCGGCCGATAAATAAATCACGTTTCGGCAACTTCACACCTCGCACATCTGCCCGATATTTCTCGCCACTCAATGGCGCGATATATTCCATTCAGCTTTTTGACCACTTCAATCACACCTCTGCCAGTAGGTTCTTCTCCCCCTCTGGTTTTTATTCCACGCGGGAAACGGAGTCAATTTTTCACGCCAAATTAATGCGAGCCTAAAATAACGATAACGTACGCCCAATGACAATAAATTAACTCTCGTTATCTTTAATTCGACTACTTATCTCGACGCGTGCACCACATATGATTTAAGTACATAAAGTCGGTTTACCAACAGCTTATAAATTACGAGTACGAGCATGAAACGTGTTGGCGGCGCGCATGCCAACATATATTTGCGCGGCATCCGCATAAGTCTTATTGTAAGACAGCGCTTTTTTGGACCGGCGAAGCGTCCCCTTCTTAGCTCCTTATAAAATATAGGATTAGCCATTTAGCAGTCATAAATAATTTGAGAACGTCTTAAATAGCTTGATCGGACTTATGAATCAAACGCAGAAGAAAGGAAAACAGAATCGCCGGCTCGATTTATCAGCGTCGCCGTTTTTGTTACACCGCGCGCAGTAAGCTTAAGGGAGATCAAGCAAATATATCATTTTCGTCTATAAACCTCAGAGGAGCACTCGATCAAAGGAGGCTACGATATACTTGGCGTATATTGCAGCGATAATCGTACGCTCGACTCGGGTCGAGGCGACGCGCGAGGGGACGACTGGAGAGCTGTTAATGTTTAGCGCAATCAGGGATAATGGCGGTCTATGGCGCGTTTAATCAAGCCAGTAGCGCGTTGTGGCTTGCGGTTTGAGAGCCTGGCTACGGGCGAACGGTGCAAAGCAAAGGCCTCCACACAAGCTCAAACCAACGGGGATAAGCGCATGAATACTTTATACGGGCTGTCCCAAAGTACTGCATAATTACTCAAAGCGTTCGCTCACATTAAAACCTCTCTTATCCTCTACGAAGTACTATCCTTTCGACTTCTAATTGGTCTTACTCGACATTTGGGCAATAATTTTGAAACATAACTTTACGCTTAACTTGCAATACGAGATGCCAAGATTCAAGCAAAATTAAGTCATCTGGTAACCAAGTATTTTTTTGCGTTAAGATATACTTAAGATTACTTACATGCAAAAAATCTAACTTGGAAATTAACTGTAGAACATATTGATGGTGTGTTACAAATGTATAAATAACAGCATATTCAAGATGGTTGTTATAAATATTTAGCCTGGAGGAAAAAGGAAAATTGTTCGTATAGAATAAGAGGTCACATGATATGTATAATCGATGTTAGAAGAGCGAAGCCACAACAGAATGGTGCAATAGAGACGAAAGAGGGCTGAGGCAGGTGGATTTAGCAGCTAGTGGTAACCTTCCATCGAGGCGACCATAGAGTAGCCACCGGTTGGAGCGGACAAAACCGCACATTCCAACGTATAGGCCACTCACATCGACACCGTTTAATGCCCGGCTGCTGGTACTATCACACAAAGATAGAAATATACGGTGTTTGCGTTTGGCTCATAACTTGAGTAGGGTCTCTGATGACCGAGCATTTAACGTCGCGGCGTAAATCAGCCCCAAAGGGGTATAAATTAACCACCGGCGAGTTATCGATCGGAGCCGTGACAGAGGTATTCAAATTCTAGACTTAATCGAGCTGTGGAAAGAGCAGTAAAAGAACAATGTTAATTTGGCTGCGACAACTAATTACGCCATCAGCGAAACCAGCCTGACTATCTCTCGCACGATCTCTGTCGAGACGCCGGCAGCTCGTAAACCCAATCGATTAGAGCTTCAACGAGTTATAGGGGTCGAATTAGGGGCACTCAGGATATTAGATACCCGAATAGCTCGACGACAAGACGCGCGCATCCTCCGAGTGGATGGAAACCAATGAAAAGGCGCCGTGCGATTGGCGCAACTAGCGAGTCATAAAGGTCAATCCTGTAATAAGCCACTTGGCAATCCTGAAGACGCTGTTAAGATTACCCGGAAGCCATAACTTATCGAGTCCAAGTGCTCCCGAACCGACACGCCAGATACGCCATTTGTCGTACTAAACTGTTGATTATACGAGAACTCCTCCAACCAGATTTTTACACTTTAATTGCCGGTATCATAAGATCTTTATCAAGAGCATTATCCATCAACAACAGATGAACGCAGTGGTGAAGTTGTTCATCTTCTTTGCACAAGCATAAAATGAGCAGCTGCGTGAAGTTAGCAGCCGATGCGATTCCGCTTGGACTTGTAGCACTAGACAGTGGGCTTGGAAACATGTCAGAAGCATTCACTCGATATGAATTTCACCAAACCCACCATTTGGAATGATGCTCAGTGATATATAGGTATAGCAAGTTCTGCCTCAGGCTCTGTTTCTGATGGCGACTTCCGCCACTAAGCGTATTATATCTGCGTAAATACGTGTAGAGTCGAGCAGAGTCGCTCTCGAGGCAATAACCGAACGAAAGATGGAGTCCTCGAGTCGGTTCGAACAGCAACCAAACATGCCGATGTTTGGTCTCCGGATCCCGTCAGTGGCACTTCGCTCACGTTTGCGGGACCACTTATTCAAGCCCGGCGTGTCCTCTTATACGCGCCATATCTCACTCTCCACTTCGCCCCGCCACTTGTGCGCCTGGCACTCGCAATGCTGCTAATGACGCCGCTCCTTGGCGAAAGCACTCGGGCGCACCCCCTCGCTCTTCCTGGAATCAACTGTTCGCTATTTACTCGATGGAACCATCTCTCGGCTAGTAAATAATCTTTTCCTCTCAACGAACCAATTACAACTGCCAAAGCTTGAGCCATCGAGATGACGAATCATCAATGTTTCACTCAACCTAATAGATGGAGTGGCGATATTTTTCAATTACCGCGTTTCCCATTCATCCCGCGGCGCCATATAGATAACACATCAACACATAGTCATAGAACGGTGCCTCTATTGAAAGCAGACGAAATTCCACCGAGCAACTTTCATCCATCCCTTTCTCTGGTACGTGCAAAATTAACCAAGCAACAATGCCGGGATCCAATATTTATACGGCCAATTTTCGAGACTGCGAGCGTCCGATCATGTCCCCTCGGTCATAAATTTCACCTTCACCTCTACTCCCTATCAATGGCGCGTTCTGCCTGTTTGCGACAAAATTCGCGCGGCTGCTTATCATGCACAAATTTTCTTCGAGATCCCGCGGCGATTCATCTGTGAAATTAGATGATGAATTTGTTCTGGTTCACGACGCCTCTTTGACGATGAAAAAGTTGCCGCTGATTTATTCGAGTTCATTACGCGAGGGTCGCGCGCCACCCCGAGCCTCCACTCGACAGCCAAAGGCGGCGGAATAAATATGACACGGTGTAATCGGGCTGATTAATAGCTCCGGAGGATGAAATTAATATTCCCGCGAAAAAGTTTGCCCTCATTATCAGAGCAATCGTGACTCAAAGGTTAATAAGTTTGCAAGGTTCGCCGTCGGAAATTCGGGGGTTTCCACAGCTGGAGTCTTGAAGATTTATTCGAGTTTGACTTGGAATGGAATGTATCCGACCTCAAATAAGGACGAGCAAACGAAAGGTCGAGTTGAAATGTAACGCGCATGTCACCACTAATACCGTCGACTCTTTGGTTATCTCAGTCTTACCTAATTTGGAGTATCTTATTGACACGGAGGATCGATCTGAAATGAGACGACGTTGTTATAAGAGCAGCGCATCAAAGGCTCATGCACGGAAGTAAACGCGACCTGTTTGCACATAAGATGCCGCTCCATTCCAATTGGTCGGACTCGTACAAACAGTTGGTTCGTCCTAAACCCCCGCCCAACCTGTGCAATTCGCAATCACGTCGACCTAGCTCCAGAGGCACTTCCGCTAGTTGTTTATATGAGAGTTTGTTTGAGCCTTGAGAGTTAGCCAACACTAGTGCAAGCTTATACGAGCTGGCTGCATAATAGCCCGCGTCCACCAAACTGACTTACTCATTCGAGCGATTAACGGCTAGAGAATTGCCGTGTGCAAGCTGAATTCCGAGTCAAAACTCAGACGTCTCGAGGGTATGTAACCTTATCAGTTGAGCATTTAATTCAAACGCCCCGCAAGCAAACTTTCAGGATCGCTCGTCAATTGGACCACATTTCCAGATACGACCATTTCATTCCTCTTGAACGATTAACTTAGCCCACGACAGTTGAAGAATTATAAACAGCAGGTCGTCGGACTAATTTCAAACTGTTGTTCCTCATCAAGCGGTCTGTCTTCAATGGGGTGATGTCACATCTAACCAAACATTTCAATAGATATTTATTAGTATTTACAAGACTTTTCTAATTTGTCTACAAATAAAATAAGAATACCAAAATGGTATTCGTAGAATAAATTTGGAAAGGATCCATGGATTTCAAATGAATTTGTTTGAAAAATAGTTATAGAAAAATCTGAAATTGAAGTAAATTATGAGGTAAACTAAACGAAAAAAGAGATACAATACGATAAAAACAAACATTTTCTTTATAATATCATTTAGTATTTTCATCATATTTTAAAATTGCAATATACTATTTAATTATAAATATAATTTGTACAAGTTTTTAATAAAATCTACTATAAACTCAATTGAAATAAAGTGACAATACAAAAATGTTTTGTAAAATATCGGGTATTTTTAACACAATCACTTTAATCCACAATTGTTACATATTTGTAAAAAACTCTTATCAAGTGATATGGAATTTTGTCATTAATTCATTACATTTTATAAGAATAGCTCATGTTTTCATATGAAACGCTTATCAAAGGAGCAAATCTTTTAATCGTCTCGCAAAGGTTAACTTTTCATTTAAGCTATTAGGGTATAAGGTTAGAAGTGACATTATACGAATTGAAAAAAACTTGCAAATCGCGTAGTAATTCTTGGTACAGAAGTTGAGCGATACTAATTGTCCACTTAACTCTTGCAATTAATGTAAGTGCAGAGTTTCGAACAGTACTGTATGCTAATACACTTGGGCTGCAACTGTACGGGTGAATTTGATTCGTTCAATTGAAACAGCACGGCAAATTACAACAGTTCCGAAAAGTCATGTTCTACTGAAGCATTACTCAAATTCCAGTGAACTAAAAACGATGATGTCCAATCGTAAAACACTGAAATGAAAACCAGATTAATCAGTCGTCGAAAAAAGCTTTTCACCACTTGCCAACTTGCAGAATGATTTTGCGGGCAGGAAGCCAGATCTCGGCTGATCTTGCGTATCAGAGAGGATCGTATATATACAAGCGTTTATTCAGTGAGTCGTGTTTTTCGTTTTTGCATCGGATCTTATCTCAAAATTTATTGGACATAAAAAGCAGCGTCGCCTTTCTATCACTTTATGTGAAAGCGCTTACTGGTTCAATTATACTTCACAGGATCTGGGAACAACAACTTTTTCCAGGTACAATTTTGTCGCAACATCAGTAGCTGAATGATGATCGAAGTTGCAACAAAGATGAGCGCTCCTTTCGATTTACTGACGACGTGTTTTATTATTGCGCTGATGTCTCTTGGTGTGCGGGCGGAGCTTAAGAAGAGTGAAAGAATTGGCGTCGTCCCGCAGAGTATCGGATTATCAGCGTATGAAGGCGCGGAAGCTCGGGGCAGACAAAAGCATTCGATTCACGTCACCGTTTTACAGGCGAACAATTTTATTGGCGTACTTTGCCGTCTTGCATTTTCATGCTGCGCGTTGCATGTTCGAGTACATAACCCGTACACGCGCTTTACGTTCGGATGAACCGGATATGTGGCATCTGCGTGTAATCGACCTTAGCGCACGAAAAAGCACTTCGCAATTCAGTGCAAAATTTCTTTACGAAAATAAAGATAAAACTCTTTGGTTTAACATACAAAATATAATACCGAAAAGGTTTGTTCGCGGGGTGCGAAGCGCCATCTGCCAACAATGTGGCTGGTTCAAAAATAATATAACCAATATTACATGATAAAATCTACAATGATGCAAATGATGAAATTTGAACAAAGACAGGATGAAATATTAACTCGAATAAAAACTCAATGACGACTTATTTCGAGGAGCTAATCGGATTTTTGCACAGACAATTTGGTTGGCTCGTCGTGCCGACAAATTTACTTTGCGAATTCGTCCATTTTACCCTTCCGTCTGCAATCCCTCGGATTCCGGTGCTCATCGGCTTCATCAATTTTTCTGCAACGTTTAATTATTAATCCAGTTTACTTTCGATCTCGCGATCTAATTTATTCATTCCGCGTACTTCTACATTCAGTTTTGGCCTCTCGATAATTTTATTTGCCCGAGCACCCCCTTCTCTGCTGGAATCCTCGCAAACGGAATAGCTGTTTCATCTGATTAACTCCTTAATCCCCATCGATTTTCGCCGACGTTTTTTGCCCGGGTCGAGCTTGAAGAGCGGATTCCTAATTAACGCGCAGCAGCAACTGCAACGTTCAAAGTGACGACTTTTTTTTCCGCTCGCAGCCGCAACACTTAAGCAAGCCCGATAGAGAGCTCGTCTCACATCAAAGCAAATTAAATAGTTATTTTCCGCGCGGAGTCGCGCGACACCTCTTCTTATCCGATGGGCAAACACTCGAGGCACATCGACTTTAAGCGTAAAACGTCGCTCGTTTATTTGCTCGAGAAGTCGCCGAGCTTGCGTACACTGCTGGCCCTGAGAACATCTAAAAGGGGACGGAGAAACCACCCTCCGTCTTTCCCGCCTACCTCATTCATTATTTTCTTGGTTACCTCTCACCCAGGGAAAACTTCTCGGCAACGCAATTACGTCTGGCACGGCCGCCCCTCGCTGTCTCGAAGTGCCTTTTAGTACAATTTCCCGAAGCGACCCTCGGTAGACCCGGATCTCCAACCCCGAGACATGCTTCGCCCTCGCGCGGATGCTTCGGCTCATTTTCGCGTACGTTATAATTAGTGGCTTAATGACTACCACTCCGAGGGCGATGGGTAATTAAAACAACAACTCTCTTTTCTCTCCGTCACTTCATTGACCTCCTACATTCCCCGCTCATTGTTGGCCTCATTCCGACCCCGTCTTACACTTTAATCTCCCGCCGCCGAACGCTTTCCGTTATACACAACTGCGCAATTTATACCGTGATTACACGACCGAAAAGTTTCTCAAAAAGCAACTGCCAAAAATGTGCCTTTCTTTTTGACGTTTTTCCACTCCAGAAGTCCAAATGTCGATACCGTACGACCAAACGAGTCTTCATCGGGTCTATTTTAATTGCCTCATTATTTGCTCTGCCTCCGGCTTTTGTCTTTGGCGCAGTCGTTGCTACTCGCTGCCAAGAATTTCAGTGACCGCGATATTTCAATTAGCATCCGCCGTTCATTTAATCTGCGACGAGAAGGAATTAGATACGACAACGTTAGTCACGACTACTAGCTATTAGTACGTGTCCGTTTGCTTTTGCCTCTGCTGGTGCGAATCCTACTTTTGGCAGCTCATCTTCCATCATTGTCTGTTTCACAGTTGATCTGCCTGAACACTTTTCCTCCAATCTCCTCGCTTCGACGACCGTCAGCAACTGATCGTACGCTCCAAATATGACAGACCACTAACTGTGAACATCCTGCGAAAGTAATTGAACGCGAGGTTAATTTAATTCTTGTCAGTCGTTTTCATCTAAGACGCTCTTCGAGCGTCGTAAACACGCTCAATAAGCTGTCTCCACGATCGTCTTTTTCGTTTCAACAAACGGGGCTTCGCGGTGGTTTCCGCTCAGCGAGCAAATTCATCAATGTTACGGCGTTTTGTGCAATCGGAAGAAAGAATGAAGACGATGAAAGAAAAATGAGAAAAAAGTGACCATTCGAGTGTACATCGGCTCAACTTTTTAATTGAACGTCCGAAGAGTACGCGACTCGATTGTCAGTCGGCTCTCTCTTTAAGTCGGTTATTTATATCAAACCTCGAGATGGAACTTTTTTCGCCTAACGAAAGCGATGTGTCTTATTGTTACGTCAAACGTTGTGCCTCGTCGACAATGAAAACGAACAGTTCGAGCAAAGGTAACACAATTAGTTTTAATTGGCACAAGCATGTAAATGTGTACAGACTCGAAAATCTTTGCCGACGTACAAGTGCATTATACTGAACATTGAAGTAGGGATTACAGCGTAGGAGCTCCGTATCGCTGCCTATCGTGACTCTCGTTCCTTGCTTTAAATTAATTACCGCATTAACGCGTACGCACCACTGCATCACCATGCCCGAACTCTGCCAACAGTTAAGGTTGCTTCACTAGAAGAGATTAGAGCAGGTGTAGATAACTAACAACTTCCTGCGAAATCCGGTTAAAAGATATTTATTCGTTAGTCATGTTACAGATACGCCTTAACATGATCATTATGCTTGAAACCAATGAAAAAACTAATGTCTGGTTACAACGAAAAAAAAAAAATGACTTGTACTACGTGACATTGTTATGTAGATATAATCTATCTGAATAGCAAATGAAGAAACATTACGTAACATATAAAATAGCGATAACAATTAGGTTCATTAATTTGCTTTCATTATCTCTTTCAGACGGAAATCGCCAAAAGGTTGAACGCTATCATCGTTCAAATTCTACCGTATTTGTCCCAGGAGCACCAGCAGCAGGTAGTCTCGGCAGTTGACCGGGCCAAACAGATCACAATGTCAGAATTACAAACAATGACCGGGGTAAGTAACGTCATATCTATGTTTTCGCCAGATAACTGAAGCATTATTCTTGTTATCTGTTGGAGTTAGGAACAGTTTCATAAAACGTGCACAAACCATATGTTTCTGGCAAATTGAACCAATCGATGTACAGCATAAATGCATTGCCTCTCCTCCCCTCTTGTATTATCATATCAGCCGAGTCGTGTAAGCGGGTGCGCACACTTACGGAGAGAAAGTCGATGTCATGCTTGGAGAAAACGAACGGACGGATCCGTTGCTCGCACAGGCTGCCGCAATTCTTGAATCCTCTTCAATATTGCTCGAGCACTCAATTTCCTCCCTATTAAGCCACCATCTCCTTGCGTCCCTCGCGTCTCCCGACGGTGGTTTTCTGCCTCTCTCGTGGGCTCTTTCAGAGCAATCTGCCTCTCTTTGTCTCCGTCTTTCAGTACTCTGAATCTTACAGCGAAATCTTCGCTGGGATCTCGGCTGGGTGGGTTGTAGTGTTATGGCTCAAGAGCAACGACTAATCAGCATTCCCTCCTGTTCGTGCGACTCAGACAACATAGAAACTTGCATGAAGTTGTCTCTACGTGCGCCAAATCCTTAGCAGCACTCACAGATTTCAGGCCTCTCACCTCAGCCCTCCAAGTCTCGTTTCCTCGTTCCAGACAGATGTTACGAATAAACCACGCACTTCCGGGTGCGACAAAATCAAAACCATCCATTTCACCTTACCCTTTCCAGCTTCCTCCTCTAAACGTAAGGGGTGCAAATAAATTAACACAAATGAAAACACTTTAAGTGTTTCATTTCCAAAGCTGTATATGAATTTTGAATAATTCACATTTTTCATAGATGTTTTAGTATTTAAATAATAACTGGATCGGATCGAATTCACTTATCCTTGTCATGTTTCCATTTTTGACAAATCTTGAAGTCGATGAAAAAGAAACGAGATTTGAACGTTCAATGGGAGAACGAACCAGTGGCGAAGAATGGACTAGAATACACTCAAGATGAGAGCGAGGTTATCGTGGAAAAGTCCCGTGACCTTTTAACCATCGTCTCGTTCACTGCAGCCTCTTCAACGCTATGCTTCAGTTCTTGTGATTTTTCTTCGACTCGAGCCACTCGACCTTATATCGATCGAATCCACCGAAAGTATTGCTTTAAAAGACCCATCCCCTCGGGCAATCATAGATGCTTCGAGGACATATCTATTCGCATCCAACATATGTAAATGGAATTTATTCCAGCGCACAAAGCCTCTCGGTCGAGCGCGACGTTCGACCGACTCTACCAAAATATCTTTCCTTCAAGAGACGCAATTCTTCGCGAAGATATTCCCGTTGTTGAGTTGTCGGAGTGTGGGTTTATGCTTCGACATGTACTCCAGACCAAGTTTGCCGTTCGGATTTGGAATGCCGACAGAAAGACTCGATGAACGGCAAAGCGCCGTAATTAGACTCAGACGAGACTGATTAAGCTCCAGCGCAATTTGTCATCCCAGCCTATAATCGTTAGATCACGATGATCTAACTCATTTTCGTTAATCCGCCGTCGTGATTGCAACTGTCACTAATGACCCAATAACGACGACGCGTCTTATTGAATATTCTCAATCGACTTATTATTTATCATCCTCTTCTCCACATGATAAAGTCAGCCAGATATAAAGTCCTTGTGCAAAGGTTAAAGTCTCCCACTCGACCATCGGGACACATCTCAAACTATCGGAAACCACGTCAGCAGACTGTCAGCCAGAAATGGCGCGAACCAAACCAGCATAAGTCGCAGATGGCGTGTGCCAACTTGAATCTAACCTCTTTCTCCGTCGAAAATGAAATCTCAAGCTGCGCGCAATATTCTCCTTTTTCATCTCGTTCGTTCGCGGTCATGCTTACTTCGGACAGTTTGTCTTTATGACCTCTGACTCAGCAACCACGATCACTACTCTAATTTATTCGTCTGCAAATGTTACCAGCGAAAAGCACGTCGATAAAACTGGCGCGTCAGTTATACAAAGCACCGCCAGGTGGCAGTAACGCGCAGCACTTTTGTCACGAGGTTTGAGTTTTTGGAGAGTCAAAACTAGACGAAGATGATTCAACGATCTCAAAATTAAAATCGCAATTTGAATTTATGAATTTTTATAGATGCGAAGCACTACTTGCACACTCTGTCTCTCTCTCTCTCACACACACACACATACACACACAGATCTTGAAGGAATGATCGTGTAAGTTCATGTGCGAGAATAAAGTGCAGGTGTGAACGTAGATGAAGGCAGCGAACCGACGCGGGGTTATTATATCGTTAAGCCATTTAATTATCTCGGCAAACTACTCCTGGAATATTCGCTATCCTCGTCCGCCCGCGCCACTCTCGTTTCCTAACGAGTATGTGTACACGCGCGAACTCCCGTAAACCGACACGCTCTTCGAACCGTTAAAGTACTGTTGCCGGCGCTACGATTTGTTTGACAGAGAAAAGCAAGACACGCCACGTCTCCCCGATGAATTATCTTCACATTTTGATTTCACTTTTTACTCCATAAATTACACGTGCGCACTCATTTTATCGGCAAATCACTCGCCGTCGCTCACACTAATTGATTCCCTTCAGCTGCGTTTTACGGTTTCCCGAGCTTTGTTTTCTGAATCAAATTTATTCGGTTTCATAATGTAACATAAATAAAGCCATTAAACTGAACATTAATAAGGATATCGTTGCTCGGAATCAGTCTTATAATGGGAATGAATTATATTTTGCGACAAGTTAATTTCGTAAGATTGTTATTTATGGTTGAAGCTTTGTCACTTGCCAACTCAATTCTGGAGCAATTTTCTTGTGAGAGAAGGTTCCAACATCTTAGATGTATGTCTTCATCGTTTGTACATTGATACAAGTTGGAAAACGTGTACGTGAATGAAAATGCGAGGTAAAAAGTTGTATGGCGGAAAAATGCGATTAAAATTAAAAGCGCATTTTGTATGGCGCAGCTGAGCTCGCATTCAAATTACATTCTCGAAATTGAATTTGGCCGGCGGGCGAAATTTTGTTTCTATTTGAAAAGCGGCGGATTAAAGCGAAGAATTGCGGAGCGTTATTTTTTGTTGATGCGCGCGTTGTTTGCGCAAGACTTTGCGAAACCATAATTGTTGTTCATGAGCGTTGGATACATGACTAAATTGCATTGAATAGGAAAGGACAAAGAGAAGTCGGGAAGAAAAATGAATTGTGAAAACAGAGCGGACGTGGTTTGGCGTTGTATGCGAGAGAGCGCGAAGGATTCGTTAGAAGAGTCTGTTTGTCGAACGTGCGCTGGCTCGCCGCGGGTAAATAAATAAATTCACGTGTTACTCTGAAAAGTGGATTTCCCGGCATGGCAGTCGCGCTCCGCCGGACGAATAAATAATTTTATTTGCTGCGGAAAGGGAGTACGTGACAGCGCTCCGCGTCCACGATACACCAAAAAAGCCGTAACTGCCTCGACAGAAATATTGCCCGAATTCAACGCAAATACGCGACAGCTTTATAGATTTCGTTAATATTTATCATTTCATTTATGATTCACTCGTTGCCAAAATTTCCCGGCTCCGCGCCCGTTTCTATTTGTCAAACTTTCTGCGAAATGCTGATCAAATTACCAATCGATTTCGTGTCGCATTATGCGGACACCGCTTTTTCCGTTTTTCCACCCATATTATTTATCATGCCATATTTTAACCCTATTTTTAAAATCATTCGACAAACTAATTCAACCATAGGCTTTATTTTCATTTCTTTTTGCAAAGAATTCATATATTACATATTACCGATATATATCGGTCAATTCATATATTGCAAAGAGTTGTTATTATTAAATATTCGCATTTATTAAATTATTATACATATTTATAAAATATATAAGACAGATTCTATTAAATATATTTTATAATAATTCACCTTTGCTAAGTTTATGTTTTCAAATTAAACTGATAGAGTAAGATGATTATACATCAAACAAATTTTTCCAATTATAAAATTCAAGTTTTTCGTTGTAGTTATTCTCCTAATAATAAATTGCAAACATAAAACTTTTTAATTCGGGTCCAACTCCGAAATTTCAACTTCCCATTGATGTTCTTTTCATCGATGAACAGTTTAAGTGACTTTTTTTAAAGGTAAACAAGTTTTTCCTTTAAAATTTATTGACTATTTATATTGATTTTAGCCTCCCAGAGCAGACTTGCCAAGGTTATTACAACAAATGCACGCGCAACAATTACCACCTGGAGCCGCAATTGGACCACATCCTGGACTGCCGACACTGCCCGGACTTGGACCTGGAGCTGGTATTCCAGTTCCAACCTCGGCATCGGCATTACTTGGTCTCGGATTACCACCAAGTGCAGCAGGTACTCCCGGAGGAACTCCAGCACATCCTCTTTCTATACTTTCAAAACCTGACCTTCACAGAGGCCAACCTGATGAACTCAAATCCAATGGAGGTAATAATAAACATTCCAAAATATAGAGCTGTACTTTTCGATTTGTCACATAAATAAAATTAAATTGCATCACGCAAATATATCTGTTTGAACGAAATATTAAAACACACTTATATATTCATTAAATTACAAATTGCAAATAAAATGATAGCTCATTTTTTATAAATTGAAAATGCTGATCCTTTTACAATTGAAATCGTTGCCATTAACACCTGATTTAGCAATCTTACAACTCAGTTTTCTCATTATGCTTTTAGAAAATAACGATATAGAAATGAAATGCGGCTTTGGAGAGAATAGCTGTACGAAAAATGAGCTCGGAAATGATGCGATAAATATGATCTGTTTATAGTTTGTTTGACCGATTAATAAACGGATTTGCACGCAAACGGCAAACGGGAGAATATTAACAAAACAAAAATGCCAATAACTGTCTCCTCGTTATTTCATTCGGCAACATTAAATTTAATTATTCACAAATATTCAATACATAACTTCGTATGCATTGATTTCGACAATCATAGCTAACGCATTTGCTCGTTTCTTCATACCAAAATAAATACGCTTTGCGCCTCGCGCTGAAAACCGTCCATTATATTTCGACTGTACTCAAAATAGTCGAATTTGTTTCCCGTTGAAGATTTCCGTTTTCATTTTCTCTATTATCCGAAACATAAGCCGAAAGCTGTCGTATGAAAAACTCGCCAATAAAAACAACAAGAGTAATGTATCCGGAGTTTTTTGACTTCGCTTATATCAAAGCAAACCATCAAGTTGAGCTTGGCTGCGTTCGAGCTGATATGCTGTTTATTTCGCGCGCGCAGCATTCATGAAATATTTTATCTGGCTGTCTAATCGGTACTTCCGATTTTTGTAACGCGGCTTCTCTATCTTATCAGGCGAATTCGACGTAACGCAACCAGAGCCTAGGTATTTATACGAGTTATCGCCCTTAACAAATAATTACTCGAGACGTCGAGTTTATATTTTCTCTGGCGTTATCTCGCAGATAGCGTTCTATTGAAGCGGGACTCTGACAGATTGCCCCGTGTTGGAGTAGGTTGTAATCAATCTGTTAACACTTGTGTCAAGTGAATTTCAGTTGTAATTAATTCAAGTCATTGATTAACACGCCAGGACGCTGGAACGCTATGAATCATTGCGCGATACGTCTGAAACATTATGTCGTGCTTTTATTGTCGACTAGACATTCGCTTGCTTATGTTACGGCCAGCAGATAAGCGTGATATCGCTCGCTCGTAGCGCTTTCGACGTAGTCAAAGCCAAAATAATGGCATCGTCTTGTGATAACATCTGCAATATGGAATGCGCTCGTGTATAATCGATCCGCGTTTTCCATTCCTTTGTTAAACATTCTCCGGCTTGATATTCAAATTCCCCTCAAACATCACACTCGAATAATGGGCTTCGCTGTCTAATAACAAAACGAATCGGAATTAATGAATGACAGTCAAGTGTGGGCGTGGCGAGGATCCTTTTAATCTCCAGGGTTGCGCTTTGTCCCGGCTCGCGAACTTCTTGTCCTGATTTTACAAGTCTCTTCGGCGCGCCCCTTGTTTTCTTCCGACTTCACAAGAGTAAGAACATTCGCACTCATATAGCTCGTAGAACGCTGACAAAGTCGCGACAAAGATGCTCCCCGTCGACGTCGCACTCGTTTGACTCGCGCGGCTCTTCTTTCACTCGCTGATGAGAGAGCTCTCAAAGTCTCTTCTCGACACGAGGGTGCTTCCGAATGCAGCGCTGCCTCCTCCTCTGTCGCTCTCGCTCCGACTCTCGACCCTCTTCCAACCTTCCGTCCCTACCGGTCCCCGCCGGCAAATCCCAAAAATTAATACCCTATTAGTTCATCAACGTCAAATTCGACGATAGCGTTTAATCACTGCTTACTTCAACATACCAAGAAGACTCATTCATTCGCAACCATTTCATCACTTTCTTTTATTTATAATTGAGCACGACTGCAGCGCCATCTTGCCCATGAGTCGCGAAATTGAAACCTCAGTTGAATTAATTCTAATTTCGACTCATCGCGGCGCTCGTTATATACAGTTTTTAAGTTAAATCGATATTTTGGGGCGCAACCGTCAGTGCCACTCGTTGACTCGAGTAATAGTGGGTTGAATGGCATGACGTGGATCCTTGGCGCTGAGCTTCTACCGCAACCTTTCTCATTCTGGTTGCATTGTACTTGAGACGGTATTCTTCGTTATTCCCTCAGTTTAGAGTCATGAACAAATTCGCGAATTACGAGACAGTGATATTTGCGGATGAATCTCGAATATTTCGAGTGCCGGATAATGAGGCGAAAGTATGAAGCCAGCTGGAACGACGCTAACTCAAAGCGTTGTTTCGGCGAGGAATCTAATTGATTAAACTGTTATCAGACTGCGTATATGAACTCGGAGTTGATCAATTTCGGGCTCAAGCAACTGAATAACGTGAAGTGGAAAATCATGACTCGTTTTTGCCCCAACTCGTAGGCAGTGAACAAAGAATCTGATGATCTAAGAGGTTTTATCGGGAATAAAACGGGCCGTGGGATGATAAAACAGAACTGCTCGGGGACATAAAATGATTGTTACGTGCAGTACGGTTACATAGTTCGAGTGCAGCTGAAACTAGTTAAGTGCTGCGGCGCGGTCTTATTTCTATCGAGCCGGGTGATAGCCTCACGCTAGGGTGCGCATAAAACAGCCGAGCACCGTTCCGTGGAGCGTATCGCGTAGCCGCGAACCAAACGACCTATTCGCGTTTTAGTACAAAATTATGCGCACTCTTCCGTGTCCGTTTACGAGCTCGGGGGTGGGTGACTCGACTTAAATCGGACGACCGAGCCGCGTCGCTCGGATCTCGTAATCGAGAATTATGAGGAAATTCCTCCGACGCTATTCTTCTGACCTACAACCGAGTTATGAAACACGCGAAATCTCTTTTTGTCTTTTTTATTGTGATTTTCATTTTTGCCAGGCGAAGAGGAAGAAACGTGTTCAAATATAAAGGAAAATCGATCCGCAAGTCGTTTCGCAAAGACAAAGCAGTTCTCTCCACAAAACACGTCTGTTGTCAACTCAACTCTCAAGCCAGCCATTTTGCCAGCGGATGTTCCCTGAGTATTGAGTCGTCTCCCTTTCAAAGCACTGTCACAGTGTTCGCGCTGGCACAACGCGAACACCTCTGCAGGTTTAATTACCGCCTTCGCTTTTAGCCCGAATTCGAGTTAAGCGTATTTACTCAAAGTCTTGCTTTTAAGCTAACTAATCTTGTCTTATTGACATTTTCTTAAGCGACTAATGGTAATGAAATAACAAAACAAAACGTCACTCCGCGTGTTTCTAGAATCCAATTTCTCCTCATCAGTACATTCTTTCATCCTCATTTCAACTTCAATCTAATCATTTGGCATTTGTGTTTCAGGTTTGAGTGCGGCGGAAGATCGACACGTAAGTAAAACGCCACACTAGTACCCCACAGAAAGTCAAGCTTCGTCTGTTAACAATTCGACCAAAAAAGCATTGATCCAATTGCGATCGTCGTGGTAACGTCATTATCACGCGAACTTTCGTTTCCATGAAGTTATCTCCCCTCAATCTGCCGGTGCAAACATGGCCGAGCGGCGCCACTGGTGCCCCAGGGATGTTCACCCACGAAATTGAATATTAACCGACGATTGTGGTGCCATCGCGCGTTCAATAAAGACTCCATAATGACGTGCACCTGTGTCTCATGGCGAAGCCTTAGCGTCAAAGCTCAGCCGTTTCTACACCGCTCGGCTTGGGAACCTGCAAAAAGTGGGCAATCAAACGACAGCTTTTCATATTTCATCGCATCGTTCATCAGTTATTCGATGTAGAGGGAAAAGAGCACATTATGCATTTATATTGATCAAACTCGCGCAATAAATTGAAAATTGTTTTCCAAATTGTTCATTTAGACGGTAGTGAGATCAAAGAACCAAGAGAATGAAAATAATTAAAATGGCGAAAGAACGACGCGAGCGCACCAGGTGGTCGACCTGCAATCACTAAAAACAATTACCCGCGAGTATCTCACGGAAGCGTATTATTTATACGATACCGACATCGCACGTTAATCGTGTTACCAAGTTGACGTCAACGGTAATAGGTTATAACGGTAATAAGAGCGTGGTATCGACGTCGCTGTTGGCGTAGCCTTAATGTGTTCGTTTACCCGATACAAATCAGATCGATTCGGCTATCGCGTGCCGAACGACAGGTCAAAACAAATAAAGACCCTTCATTTACAATGCGAACACCGCAGCCCTCGATGGACCGGCGCGAGAATATTAATCGTCCGGCTCGCCTGTTTACACGTACGTTTTCATCATTATTAGATTACCAAGTGAGCCCGACAAAAATTAATTGTCGTCGAGGGGCGAATAGCGCTTGCAGATCAAATCGCCCGATTTGATTTTAATCCAGACACAAAAACGCAGTGCAACAGAGATCGCGCGTGTAGCATCATCTTTGTTAGCGCGACCCAGGTGGCGCCACGCTTGGGCTCGGTGACAATAATTGAAGCGCGATGAATGGCCGCAGTTATTACGGATTGATAACCGCTTGTTCGACGTACTTAGGAGACGAGCGATAATGGGCCCCTCGGAGCACATAGTCGGCTGTTTTGCAATTCGCGCGCAGCGCCGCCCAGTCAATTTGCCCCGGCCTTTCGGCTCGCCTGCCTTTATCATGGGCCATGAAATTGAAATATGAATGCTAATGGGGTGGCCGACACTGTCGGCCGTATCACCTTCCTCCATAACAACCGGGTAGTAACGACTTGGGTTTATTCTCGACGAGATATATCACAATCGCCGGCGGGACGAAAACTTTTTAATCAAACCAGCTAATGAAGAAACCAAAAAGATTATCATCGCCGCGTCGAATTTCACAGTGTGTTATTAAAGTTCTGCGTTTTTCACATCGGCCCAAATTGCGAAGCCAGGCAAGCGATATGACAACATCAGGATGAATCAATAACAATCACGGGCCGTATGATCAAGATGATTACAGGGCATTAAGTAAAGAAGGTAATCGCTACGAAACACGAACCGACGCGAAGGCCGGTCGATTTTGGCGCGCTCGGTAGGACGCGTACGCTCGTGCACGCGAGTGCACGTCGACTCGCCAATTACCTTTCGGCCACTCTCGAGAAATCATTCCGGCCAAATTATACGGCTTGCGCGCAGCTGTCCACGTACCCAGAGCTTTGATATAAATTTCGCGATTACACTTCTTCTCCCGACGCTTCGTCCGCCGTCCCACGGAACTTATTGCGCCAGCGTGAGAATTATCTGAACACTCAACGCAAAACATCTTAATAACCAACGTGACAAACGTCATCGGCGCAAACGTGTCCACAGAACAAAGCGAAGCGCTCACCTTTCTGCGCCTGTTATTAATTTACCAAGGGACCCTTTCAAATCACCTGTTGAGCACATTATTTAGATTACTAATCAATCTCAATGTTTTCTCTTCATATTGGTCACTTGAAAGGTTTTTTACCACGCGAAGCAAAATGAAATGTTAATTACATTGAGCAAAATATTTTCACAAGCGTAATGCTATATCAACGGCCATATTATTCGTCATTTTGAAATAAATTGAATATTTGGAAAAATAACATATTCCTTGATATGTTTGCTTGGTTTAAAACAAATTGTTTCAAATTATAGTTTTTTTCTGTAGAAACGATTTATTAAAAATCATTATTATTGAAACTGAAAGTATTATAAAAATAATAATCTTTTGCATATTAGATACAAAAAAAGGAATTTGGTTTTATAAGATAAAGGTAATGCAAAATAACAAGAAAGTATTTATTTGTTAGAGTAATAGTTTATTGTAAAACACATTGTTAGATTTAAATTAATAAAGCAGAATACTGATTTTTATTATTCTTTTCTTACTAACTTTTATAAGTAATAAAGTACGTTATATATACAAGAGTAATTAATTTGTTCTTTTATATTCTTAAATATTTCATTTTTAATTACTAAAAAATTGGTACTGATTTTGACTAACATAGTGGACGATTAATTTATTCTGAACTGAAACAGGAACCAAATGGCAGTTTAAAATTGGCATAACCTGACTTTTCCATTAATTTAGATATTTAATACGATGTTTTTTCCCCATTTTTATTTTAATTCATTCTTTCATGTAGAATGAATTTTGATTGTTTGAAATTGATCAATTAGAATGAACTTGTCAAGATTTTTTGCTCAACTTTTTGCAACTAGACCAAAAAACGCGGGAAAAAATTCAATCTAGACATCGTTTTAAAAATCAAGTTTAATTTGAAAAATCCTAGGAAGAAGATAATCGATTAACATTCAGTACAAATATAAAACCCGTTGAAAATATCTCAGATTAAAATAAATCGGATTTCACAGCCGTCATCTTGAATTGAGTTTTTAACTCTACTCGAATTAATGCAAACGCAAATCTAAAATGAAATGTTCTTTTGGAAATGTTTAAAATATGCCAGAAGAAATGTTGAATTATTACACTCGTGTAAAAAGTAACATTTCCCACTTCACATAAAGAAAAGTATTCAGCTTTAAAATAATACTTAGTTCACAAATTATTACTTTTTTAATTTGGTAGTTCCTCGTCTTCGATACAAAAAAATTAAAATGTTGTATTCGCTTGTTGAGTAATATAATATTAATTCACTTGGAAAAGAACTGTTATTTTCTACTTCTTATACTTTATTTATAGTTCTAAAATTTAAAACATTTAGAATAACGACAAATATATATTTCTTTTCTAGAGTTACAAATTAATTCATTATTAAATTGTCAATTTATATATTTAAATGAAGTATATAAATTGAAAAATAATTAAAAACTCAGAATGGAAATCAATTGATAAAAGCTCAAACTTTGTGCCAAAGCCACTTGATTTTTGTTCGATAATTGATTTTCGTATAGCCATATATATCGACCAGCACTTTTTATACTCGTTGAAATACTAAACGAAATAAATTGAAATCGAGGCCGTTCAATGAAGTGTGTCGCTCCGAGAGCTTCTCGGGTTTTGAATTTGTGGATAAAACGATGATTAGGTGGCACTTTTTCTTCGGGTCGAGCGACTGAGAGTTGGTCTGTGTCGTTGTTGCTTTATGGGTTATCGGTTTTCCGCTCGACTGCCGGACCGATAACAGCTGTCGCCACTGTCGCGGTAAGCACCCCTCTGTTTGAGTCTTAAGAATTATTGATCTGTAGTGTTTTTTCTCGTGTTCTGAATTGCGCGAAATCCAACAAAGAGCCCCGAGCAAATTGCTAAAATTCGGTTCGCTGCATTTGTGTGGGTGAGTCGACGTGCGGTGTTTTCACGCTTTCTTTAGTCTGTCCTTTTTTATATGCGAGGGTTTGCTAATTCCGCGTAAAGCCGTCGCGGAGTAGTTGGTCGGTGAATTAAATCCCGAATAAAGTGCACATAAATGGGCGCAAAAAACCGGACGGAGATGAGGTTTGCGGCAGTCGAAAGTGCCCCGTAAAAAAGGAACGCAGTGGGAGGGTAGCCAGATAAGCGCGCGCAAAAAGAGAAGGAGAAAAGCGCCGACTCGGCGCAGAAAGAGTGTAATTTATTTTAATTAAAGTGGTTGCATTATGTAAGCGAGATACACAGCGAGCGACGCGCCACTGAAAGGGTTTAAAAGGGTGGTCGTGATCGCGCCAGCCGACGCGAAACAGTCAGTCCCCCTCGAGGGCCAAGAACAGATTAATTCAACTCGACCCTTCGCGTGCAACCAACACCTTCAAATCTCGTTACACTGAGCATTAATTAATTTACAAGATGGTGGCGCTCGCGACGACCTAAGCCGATCCCACTCGACTAACTTGTACCGTATATCCGGCGACATTCGATCGCGGTAATCGAAACTGAATCTTAATCAACACGACTTACACAACTTTACCAATCATTGCACTTGTGTCTTTTTCTAACTTATCACTCTGCTTAAAATAATTCAAACAAAACTTAGTTAGTCTGCGAATAATTAAAACTTAAAGAGCTAAATTTAAGATAAATCGTGACATAATTCCTGCTCTAAATCAAAATTGAAATTCATTTCAATATATGATTAATGGATTTTATATATTTTTTGGGAGATAAGCTAATCCAACGGAACAGTTTAATAAACTTTTACTCCTTAACTTAATTTATTCATTACATCAGTCAAAAATTACAATTTTACAATTTCTAAATGGTCTTGATATGTTGTTAAAACATTCGATCGTGCTTCGATCGCTACCGAGCTCGTTCACTTACTTTTTATTTGCTATTAAACTAAAATCAAACGGCTCATTGCTGCATAGAACTGCATTATAGCTCGCAAGCTTCCCATAAATATGACATCAATCTTTGAAAACGCGTTCATAACCTATAAAAGCTATATATTTTTATTTTATTGCAAGATATGTCTAGTTTTCAAGTATTTCAGTATTAATACAAGTTTTTTGTATTTTGACTTGTTTACTTATTTTCTTTTAATCATTTTCATGGAACTTATAATTTGAGTTTGCTATAAATGCTAACGAATGGCAGCAAGTATGAGCTCTTATACATTGATTATCTGAAATGTTACAAAAATATGTACATTTTAATTAATAAAATTTGTAATAATTATTATTATATTTATTAATAAATTAATTCAGGAAATATTAATACAAATATGCTCAAAGATCATTTTCACATATTAATATTTCAAAAAATATTACCGTTCATGAATAAAATATGGTCTAAACTGGTTCAGATGATATTTTAAATACCAAGTTAAATGATATATTTTTTCGGTTCCAAAGTCAAAGCTGTGCAAAAATGAAAACTTTGCAAAAAAGGTAGCAATATTAAAGCCTAATAAAAATGTAATTTAGTATAGATACATGGATGCATTTAAGTATACATATATACTTAATACATATTTTATTCATACCCAGAAACAGAAACTAAAATACATTTTTACTTTGGTATAAATTTACTTAGACTCAAATAAATAAATCAGTTCCTTTCAAACTGGAGAATTAACTATTTATTACTGCATCGATTGAACATCAATTATGTTACTTATAAATTGGCTATCATCAATTAATCTGGCCAAGTATGAGTAAAATCATTTGATCATTTGGGAGAAGTTTAAGCGTATCAAAACTTTTCCCGCGTAACTTCAACCAAACAGCAGCGAGTATTTGGTTGAAAAACTGCCTAACGTTGACTCTATTTTTAGTCGCTTCTGTCGTCAACGTAAATCCCACTTTCCGCTCGACCAAGTTGTCCGAAGGTTTAGCTCCCTCAGATCTCGGATTAGAAAGACAAATAAGTATCGCAACAACTGCATCGGTCCTCTTCACTTGGAAGTGAACGTAACAAAGATAGCGAATACTGAAGCGTTCACACAGCCGGCGTTATTAGCGCAGCAATCTTTCATAGTGCGCGTCATTACATGGCTGTGCATTATATCCGGAGCGTCGTTAATAACCTAGGCTCGACTTTTCCGCGCGACCTCCCGCGAATTTGCTTCTTTCATTACGCTTCGTTATCTCGCACACGTCAGTCGGATTCACACGCGCCAGGTCGATGCGCACGGTAGTGGCACTTTTACGAGCGACCGAACTTTTTAATAATTCGCCAGTAGTAATTAGCTGGTAATTTAATGACCTGCTCGTAAATGGCTTGCGCGGCCCGCTTAATTACACGCTTTCGTATTTCGTAATAAGCGTTGCCAGCGTTTCCCGCGCCGATATATGTTTTCCTCGTCTTATTCCCACCGGCTTTTTTCTCCTTACAACGTACATTTCTTGCTCCCGCCGCGAATACAACGCTTCTTAAACCAACGTTCGGAATCATCGCGCCATTCAAATTAACTTGGCTGCTTCGTTTTTATTGGCGCTAATTTTTGTTTGCGCGCGCAACTCGAAACACTAATCGCGTCAGACGATCTGCTCGCGTATCCCGCGGTTAAGATTTTTTTATGCACTGGCATGTCTCGTAATAATTTGTTGTCTGTTCCATCCGTTAGAGCGTAATGGATCTCATTGAATCAGAAAGACGCCGACGTGATTATACTTGCATGGGGGAAAAAGAAACGGTATAATGAGCGCGAGCGCGATATTTGCGTTTGGGTAAACGACGCAGTTCCGAACAATCGCCCGACATTCGCTTTATTGTTCGAGCTTGTAAAAATTAGCTAACTTCAGACAATGAGGCCGCGGACGGTTGTTCAATAATTGAAACACCGAAGGCGAATTCATCCGACTTGAGAAGCGCCATTCCTGCAAATGATCCCGCGATTAAAGTTAATGAATTCGTTAAATTGCGATAGCTTTCGTTGAATCAAGTTCTTTGGAACTAATTAAGCAGTTGCATCTCCGCGCCGTGAAGAGAAAGACGTGGAAAGAAATTTGTAGTCAGACTTCCTAACATAGGTATACTTATTTGGAATCTCAATCAACGTTGCTAAAGCTATTTTCAAAACAAACACAGTGCAAAATAATACATTTTGCTTTTCAATTAAAATATACTATACATTATTTATATTGTCTAATTAATATTAACCCACCTTTTCAACATGAAACCAATAACATGAGCAGCGCCATTATATTTCTACTTTTCAAAATCGATTTCAAAAAGAGTTAAATATAAATAAAAAATTTTGATCAATCACTGATTGATTGCAATTAAGAATGAAGAATATTCTAGTTTGAATTCAGTTAAAACAAAAAAGTGGCTAAAAAAAAAGATTACTTGTTGAAGCAATAATTTTCGAGTCATAACGGTAAACGAATATTCATGATTCTTCCCGCGCATAATGCAGACATTTGCTAATTCAGTAACCTAACGCGACCTGTAGATGTCGTAGCGCATCTTCGGACCAATTAGTAATGAGTTTTTTCCACGTCCGAGAAGGTTCATCGATCGTTCTCGTTACATTAGAAGTCAATTACGTCAGCATAAACCTGAGCGATTAATCACAAGCCGCTTGAAAAGACGTGGTTTCTTGCGGCTTACGTCAATTTATGTGGGCCCCGTCGGCACCTTCTCGACGGCTATTAAGCTTCTTTTTTGTCGTCGTTTTATCTCCCTCGTTGTGTAACGAGCACTCGATGGGTTTCAACCTCTTTTTTTCTCTTCTCTACGTCCTTCTCTATCTTTTCGAGAGACAGCAGTTAAGTTAGCTCCGCGATATTCGAGACTAACTTCCGCAGGCTTTTCAATTAGCGTGGGCCTTTTCGGGCCACACGCCTCGGGCGAGACAAACGGGCGTTCTCGGGCGAATTCCGTCGGAGCGATTCAAAGGCGCGCGCGTTCGCACAGGCGTTATACAAGCTCGTACGCCGGCGCAGCGCGCTCTGTTATTAGTGTAATGATAACGCCGTAAAAAAAGTTAGGTTACGTGTTATTTCGCATCCTCCCATTACGAATGATAATTGGTACGCTCGAACCGCAAACAAGCTCGCCTTCGCGAAATTTATTTCCACCATTAATAGGGAGGTCGAACTCTTCTCAGATCAACGATGATTGGTCACGGGCTGCGGTGGTGGCGCAACAGTCGTGCCCGCCGACAAGAGCGATAATCATAATCGCGCAAGCGACAACCCGGCGCCGGGTGGCGCTGTTGCATAAAATTGTCAAATCCTCCGGCGCCAAGAGATAGCTGCAAACAGAAGCGAGTTAATTTAAAAATGCAAATCCGAGGCGGCGACGGAATAAGCGCGAATAAGAAAGCCGGCGAAAATCGCGGCGACGGCGGAAACGATGCGGCCCGAGTTGTTACGTTGTAATCGCTCGGAGGACAGAAGTACTAATATTTATGAGATGTCCATTGAATAATTCATGAGACACCGATGGAATTTCATTTGCAGTGAGAGTGACGCGATTAACGTCATCGCCGATTCGGAATTACGTTAATACTCCGACGCGTTTCTTATCCGCGACGTAGTTAAGCCAAGCTACGAAAAACCCTGTGGATGATGATTGTCCGACCGTAACGAATATGTGTTTGAACGGCCAAATTTGCCAGCGCTCGCGTTTAGTCCGGTCGATTAAAATTTCAGCAGAGCGTGCTTACGCTAACATGCGGCAAAAAATCGCTAAACGAGCTGTCCTGTCGACTCATTAGTTATCAAAAATTCCATGAATAGCCAAGCGAGTTGCGCGCCACCGTCCGCCTCGTCTAGATTGGCCATCAATTTTGGCATGAAGCTATCGAATTAGCTAGATGATTCTTCCTTTTCACGGATTTGCCAAATGGATCTGACTGGTATTATTTTTGCCGGTGGAAAAATAATTTGTTAAATGGCTTTGGTGAGAGAGGCGATAGACGCTCGACTCGAAGAACTCGAATTCATAAAATTGAGTGTCTTGGATGCGATCGGTGAGAAAAGGGGAATACAAGTTCAGCGAAGTGAGAACCGCTGACTGCAATCTTGTAGTTGGCGGTGGAGCTCTACAGGACCCGTAACCTGTCGGTGGCGAGAGGAATAAGAAAACAGGGTGGTTCTTGTTGGGGGATGAGAATGGCGTGTAAGTCGGCGAGACGAGGACAGACGAAGCGAAGCGTAATCAAAGAGAAGGAAGGAAGGAAGGAAGCGAGCAAGATGGCGCAAGCAAAGATATAGTGCAGCAGGGTGGGGGAGCGAGCTCGTCCGAGTGAGTGGGTGGTCGGTGGGCCGAAGTATATCCCGTTTGGGAGCGAGACCTGGCGCCGCGGAGTTAAAGGAGTCACTCGCTCACTTGCCACCCTCATCGTGGGTTCGAGCGACAAGCCCAATAGCAGCGCACCCCACACCCCCGTGACGCTTGTTTGCCAAGTTGGCTGCCTGTACACAAAGTCGGTACATCTCTGTTCGCTCTGCCTACCATCTAGTCCATATTGATCGCTTGGCACAAACCCTCTTAGCTCGAGGGTTACCGCCAAGCGCTCGCTAGCTGCCTAAGTATACTTGCAGCTACACTTACAACCCGTCTATATACTCCGACCCTCGGCCTCCCACCCCAACACATCTAAATATGCCCACTGGAATATCCGCCGAAACGACGACCCAACAAGCTCAAATTTTATCAAGTGCTTACGTCGCGCCCTCTGTCAGTGGCGGCTTAAATAGAACGGCTCTCAATCTCAAAGCCGACTTCCGTTTCCTCTTTCGCACGGCCCTTCCAATTTGATCACTGTTTGTGTGATTCTATTATCAAATGTTCGTTCGTGTCGGCCGACACGACATTTCGCGGCACCAAGCCGGAAGCTGTTTCACAAACGCAGTGACTTTATTAGTAGGATCGCGGGTTCTTTTAATTACACGAATGTAAATGAAAGCAAATTTACATAGCTGCGGTGTAATAACATTTGGCGCTCTAATTAAGACGACTGTCAGTTGAATTGGCCAAAAAGTCGCGCTTAATAACGCCGAGCGCTGCTGATTCGCGCACCAATTAAAGTGATCACGCTTGAAATTGGAGCGCTTGCTTCGAATCGCGATCAGCCGTTTGATTAGCACGTCGCGCAGATAAGCCAATCGTAGCTGTCTCGAGGCCTGAATATCTGTTTAGATCCGCGTCAATATTCGCGCGAGATAGCGGCATCTTGATAGCCGTTAATTAAATCCCCGTTGCTCTCGCCGCGGCAAATGATTGCTTATTCTATTTAATTATCAGTACGAGATCGAGTCGCGATAAGCTAGTAACAAGCCAATCAGCGTGCGCCGTGCGATAAATTTGCCACGAAAGTAGACGCGTTAATGTACGGCTAATCAGAATTTCGAGCTTGCTCGGGGTAAAGTTGTAGTCTGAGTAATGGGTCACGCCGGCTTTAGAGGAGGTAATTGAGAACAGGAGATTTACTTCGATGCTGAACCGCCAAACTGAACGCCAAGGTCGACGAGGTGGGTTGTACTTGGCTAGTCAACGGCCGGAAAAGCTTCAACTATCACACCAACTACACGAGAATCGCATGCTCGACGCGCCAATATCTATTATCAAATCACGACAACATCAACCGTTATTATTATTATAATCAAAAGTGATACAGCAAATTCGAGCGTACCGATCGATATCGTCGAGGATGAAGAGCCCGAGCGTGTAATTAAACAAATCAGATTAATGAAGAACAATTTCGCGGGCGAATGTAAATGTAAATGATAGCATCGCTCTGGCTAGCTTGAAATGTGCACAATTGATTACATAATTGCGCCATTAGATAAAAGAACCGCTGGGACATATTTTCGCGCGAGCCGGAAAGCTATTTTATTTAATCTCGTGAAGAATACGGGAATGAGAAAATACACTCTTCGTGGGGAATATACACTCACAAAGAGCTCTCTAAGACCGTGTAAATCCGACGGTAGCGCTGCTTGCCGGCAAAACGAGCCACCCCGTAAAATGGCGAAATCGGTAGGAATTACGCCGGCAGTAAAAGCTGACGGTGTAGAATCTTTGTAGGATTCCGCATTAACCTCGTATTTAACCCCTCCCGAGCTCCTTTCGACTATTCCATATCCGTCCGCTAAAGACTTTAATCTGTTCCCCGTCCAACACACCGTCGGATTATTGCGATTTTAAAACCAAGCCACGGCGCACTTTGCACTTATTCATTTAATAGTCCGCGAGTTAACTCGCAAAACAGTCTTGCGTTGTAATTGAAATCGAAATGAGATTAAGTCAAAGGCACTTGCAAACAGACCGACCTTTTTCATTTTGATTCCTGCGCGCGTTTATCTTTTCATCGCGAAGCTTGACTTTTTCATGATAGCCTAGAGAAGTAGAAGGATAACGACGGAATATTGTATTTGCAGAGAAACTCAATATCGCCGGCAGAACGTGAAAAGTACAGCCGACCCCGCAGTACCCCGGATCCCCAGCACCATGATCACATTCACCTGAAGAAGCTCAAGAAGGAGCAGGAAAAAGATCTGGGCCATGTAAGTATCGCCCATGCCACTTTTTCTATTCAAATACTATGTCTCAAAAACCTTTCAATTAACTCCCACATGTTCTATCCACAGCAATCCGACGGCGAAAAAAGTGACCAGGACTTAGTGGTAGATGACGCCAGCGAGGGACCAACCAGTCCCACCGCTAATGGAACGTCGTCGCCAAGAGAAAATGGACTCGACAAACTCGGCTCCTCCGGAGTTTCGATGAATAATCAGTCCAAAAAAGAAGTACCACCACCTTCGCCAAGAAGCGGTACCAGCAGCAACGCAAGCACGCCCTCTGCTAAGAAAATGGAGGAACGTGAAAAACCAACCACACCGATATCCAAACCGGTCACACCTACGTCAGCAGGTATTTTGGTCATTTCTGAAGATCGTTTAACTAGCTGTCAAAACATTCACCAAAGGTCATTTTCTAAAGTATATCAATTTACAGGAGGAAGCAGCTCGGGTTCAGGTGGTCTAAAGTCCTCGAGTTCAAGTAAACCGTTGGTCTCAGCATCAGCGGTAGGTGCTTACCCACCGCATTACCCGCCACCGCATCATCCTCCCACAGGACCGCACGTAGATATGCTAGGATATCCACCGGCTGCACTCAATGGCTATCCTGCCAGACCGCCCCTTCAACAACTATACGACCCTCATGGAGGCATGAGAGCACCCATTGGACCGATTGGTGTCCCAGGAGGAAAGCCGTAAGTATCTCTTGAATAAACTATGCGCACCTATTTGCCATGTATTGCCTCTGTTCGTCATAGTCGACGCCAAAGTCAGCCTCCACTCGCCAAAAGACCGATTTACCCAAGCATACGTAATGCCAGCTTTTTTATCACTCTTTGCCACAGACAGCTTTATTGACAGTTTTGAGAGTCCCACCACTTGAAACGGATAATCCCAACGCTTTCGAGTCAGTAGTCACTGAAAGCAGTTCTTTCGCGACAGTAATTTTGGGATCAATATTAGAAGATAATCAGCGATCAATATCGCAAAGATTAAAAACATCGATAGTTTTTGTTTTTGGCAGAGTGGAGAATTTTATTAAGCTTCCTTATCATTCAGCATTTTGCAATCTTAATGTTCAATCTCTCCAATTCATCAATTTAAAAGCAGTTGCCAACTCGCACTCATTATTCAACATGCTATTTGCTAATGATCTACTCAACAATCTAATGATTTATTACTTTTCCAGGGCATATAGCTTTCATGTAACAAGTGAGGGACAGATGCAACCAGTGCCGTTTCCTCCGGATGCCTTGATAGGGCCAGGAATCCCTCGACACGCTCGACCGATTAATAATTTGACTCACGGGGAAGTGGTTTGCGCCGTAACGATCTCCAATCCGACCAAATACGTGTACACCGGTGGCAAGGGCTGCGTTAAAGTTTGGGATATTAGTCAGGGCACCACTAGCAGCGCCAAACCCGTGTCCCAGCTGGATTGTTTACAACGTGACAACTATATCAGATCTGTAAAACTATTACCCGATGGCCGAACACTTATCGTCGGAGGAGAAGCCAGCAACCTGAGCATCTGGGATTTGGCGAGTCCCACGCCCAGGATAAAAGCAGAACTCACGTCTTCAGCGCCGGCTTGCTATGCTCTTGCGATCTCACCTGATTCCAAAGTCTGCTTCAGCTGCTGCAGCGACGGCAACATTGCTGTTTGGGATCTTCAAAACCAAACGTTGGTGCGTCAGTTCCAAGGTCACACTGACGGTGCTTCGTGTATTGATATTTCCGCCGACGGTTCCAAATTGTGGACCGGTGGACTCGACAACACAGTCAGATCCTGGGATCTTCGAGAAGGCAGGCAATTGCAACAACACGATTTTACCTCACAGATATTCTCTCTTGGATACTGTCCGACTGGTGAATGGTTGGCGGTTGGCATGGAAAACTCAAACGTAGAGGTACTCCATGCGACAAAACCGGATAAATACCAGTTGCATTTGCATGAGTCCTGCGTACTCTCGTTGAGATTTGCTTCATGTGGAAAATGGTTCGTGTCAACGGGCAAAGACAATCTTCTCAATGCTTGGCGCACACCTTATGGCGCTTCGATATTCCAGGTTGGTATTACAATACAACTTACTGTTTACTATTTACAAACTATCTTTTGATAGATAGCTTCGAAATTAAATAGATATCCTGAACCTCATATGGCTAGCTATCCATTCTTTTCATGCCTTTCATCATCATCACCTTTACTCTTCAATTATTACACATAATCAAATC
>JABFQD010000131.1:0-37429 GCA_022817045.1 Psix sp. ZL-2020
GGATAATATAGACATGCGATTTTTCTCAGCTGATTTATTATAAATAATTCAAGTTTGAATGTGTACGTGAATAAATGTTTAAACGAGCAGTTAGAAATTGTTCAAAAACCGTAATTCACTTTTATAAAAACGTCTATTATCTTATAATATTAATCACGTTTTAAGAATGTTTGTTCCTCAGTAATTTCAAATTAACATTAACCCGTGAGTGAGCACGCAAAAAATTCCAATAGTGGGCGCGCTAATGGTCTTTTCGACTGAAATCATCATCTTTTATTTGCAAGAAAAGTCGTGTGTACCGATTTTCTTGTTTAGCTACGGTATCATGTTTTCAAAAGTTCAACAAGAATTTAAAATAATTTGAAACATAAACCCCCTCCAAGAAAAATTGATAAAAATGCGAAAAATTAAAAAAGGCAGCGGATAAGGCCACTGTCGAGTGTATAAAAATTAGCGCATTAATTTTAAAACTCATTAAAACAATGAAACATGTATCATGTAATTCCCAGTTTGGAGAGAAGAATCGCGAAAGCAGAGCTGGGTTAAATTCCAATACTAATTCTATTGTAATAAATATTACTTGATAATCAAATTCTAAATTACCAATTGCTTTTCGCGAATTAGTACTAATTATCTTTCATGGTATTTAAACAAATATTTTAGCTCAAGCCGTGCAATCGTTGCCAAAAAGTTATAGTTCAGTATGAACTTTTGCAATTAATAATTTTTAATTCACATACATCTGAAAAAGTGACTCTCACCTCTCTAACACTTCAATTTTCATCTCATCAACATTGCATGAAGGTATTAAAATTTTACTAGCGCGGAAGCAAAACACTTTCATCGCCTTTTTCGCTAGCATGTTTTCAACCAAAAAGCGTCAGTTTCTCACGTGAGAAGGGATACAAAAAAAGGTTTGTCTAGGCTGACGGTCGGAATATTTGTAAAGTCGCCGGATGGGCGAGCGCGTTGTCGCAAAAAGCACAAGAATGTTAATTGAACGAAGATTTGAAACAACTGACCGACTGGGTGGTAAAAAAAATTAATAACGAAATAAAAGCAAGCGGAATGGCCGTAAGCGCGACCGAAACAATGGCAGTAATTTGCAGGCTGCACGAAATTGGCCCGCGGAAGAGAGAGGTCGTGCGAGCAAGAGGGACGTTGGTTGCGAAATCGACAGGACTGTTTGCTGAATACACACGTAGCATCTCGTCATATTAATTACAGCATTTTCGCTGTACTCGGGGTATAATGAAAAATTCCTGTAACACCGTGGAACAGTCGTGACTGAATCGCGCCCATAAATCATTCATTTGTAAACACGGCAAAAGCTTTCTCGTGTTTTCGCCAGTGCATAGTAAATGCCCCTCCTCCTTTTATTTTGCGCTTAAAAAACATAATGCGCGCGCGACGCATTGCCGCGCGGCAGCTCGCGTGGCCCGACTCGCGCCGACAATTAACGTGTCCGTGAATAATTTCTGACCAATTAGCCCGAGAGCCGAGCGACTTTTTCATCAACCGACTCTCCGAAAGGTTCGAATAAACGCCAAGTGGACGCGCGAAACATCTTTACAACGTGACGCTATAAAATATGCATCCACCCACACACGCGTGCAATGCATATGCGCCGCAATCGTAAACCGCGCGCAAAAAAGCATCCGATGGGGCTCCGCGACTGGGAAATGCGTTTTTTCCCCCCGAGTTTTTCAAGCGTCGCTGTTTATTTTGGCAAACTGTTTTACGACCGGCGTAGCAAACTTGCGACGATCCTTTGCGAAGGCTTAATTGAGTATGTTTTTCTGCGCAGGATGATATATAAATTGGCGTGCGTTTTATTTATGTTTACAGCTACTGGGAAATTGTGCGTAACGTCCAATAACGATGCATGATTTACGCAAATTAGGAACGCAAATTACGACCAAACTAAGCAGACGTTCGCATAAAATTGCACCGAGGAAGTGACACGTGTAATATTGCGCTGCTGTTGGAGCGAAGCTCGATGCGCAGAGTCGGTGCGTATCTCGTTGCATCGACTGGTCTAGGAAATTAAAGCCAATAGGAGCAGTTATGATTGCATGCTTAGCATCTCCTCGAAGAGCTTAATCTTGTTTATCGCAATGAAATATAAACTAAAGTCTAACGCGATCGTCAATTGAATCAGACAGCAAAACGATTAGTTGGACGAAAGATATGTAAGGTTGGTACACTTGGTACGAGAAATGAGCTGGGAATTGGAGTTTTCTTCGGTGCAGTTTGCGGTGCGAACGAAACTTTTCTCTGCCGAAGACTCGATTCGATAACGAATTCTGCTGGGCAAGTTTAGCCGTGATTAGTAGTTAGGGTCGGGCTAACTTTGGACAACTATATTGTCAGTTGTAAATTACGTTGTTAATGCACGTCAAGTATTAGTATAGATGCTTAAGATAACAGGATTAAAACAGGTTATCTGAAGTCCAGACAACTGCTTCAAGTTCGAGCACTTAGTTACGATCAATAACGTTATTAAAATACAGCGGTTTATCTGTTTCAAGTATCGGTTATTCGTGCAATTAAAAATGTTATCTGAGCGATAAGTAATGGCGCTCGTAATGGAAATTACTGTACAATAATTCCCGGCTAACGAACCCTGTGCGTTTTTCGCGAAAACATTAAGCCATTTTTCCTCCCGCGAAATGTCGATACTTGACGTCCGCAAAGCGTATCAAAGCCAAGTCAAAATGTTGCTGCGTTTTTACCTGATAATTATTGGCATTTGGATAAAGTTCCGATCGTTATAATGTAACATGCGTATCGAACATTTGTTTTCATTTTTAACAATCACCACGTGTTTTGTAATCTTTATATATTTATTTAGCCCATATATCACTCACTATAATACACAATTTCATTCCGACCCCATTAATATGCAACTGCATATTTTGCAATTCCATATCTCAGCAGTGGAAAAGGTATACTTGTACTTTTTATATGCAATGAACTCAATATTTTATTTCATTCGACTGAAAAAGTTATGCATGTAAAAAACTGCTTTTTACTACGTCTGAAGGAAAAGTTTCGTTTTTCCCTCTAGGGAATTTTAAAGTTATACTGTTGTTTGTATATTCGTGCAATCAGGGTTCTGGTTCAAATTTTTTATTTCAGTTGGTAACAGTCTTTTTCTTTTCCCAGAAATGCAAGAATTCATAAATAAATTCATCTGTTTTTCTCCATTGATATAAAATCGAGAAATAAAGTTTAATCGTAAAACGCGAACGCCAAATTCGATTAGCGTGACTTCTTTGAGCAATATATGAGCCAGCGTAGCGGGTGTCTTGAACTGGGTTTGCGGCGTGGCAATTTTAAGTGGAAAAACGGCCTTTTGAAACTGCAATTTGAGTAACGAACGCGCAATCGTTTTGCGGAAAGTTTGGATTAAGCGTAGTTATCGTTCGAGGAAATCGTAGTCGGGAAAAACGGGCACTAAGAAGGGTGTAGCGGGGGAAGGAAAGCAAGGGCGCGGCAGACTGAGATGCAAAGAAGAGCACGAAGGCAGAAAATTTCTCGCTGCTAAGCCACGAGTTTGAGGCTTTAATGGATTTTTAACGAGTTAAACAATCGTTGAAAGTTAAAACGAAGCCTCGCGCGTCTGGCGCGTTTAACAACCGTCCGAAATTCGCTTCCGGGTGAGCCTTTTTATCCGTCCCGCCCATTCGATTGCCCATCACTATGTCAACACGAATTCTGCACGAGTTCTTTTATCCAAAGGAGTACAACCCGGTTCTCATTTCGTTCAATTTCAAATAATCAAGCTGGTTTTTCATCTATACGTAAAAAATGCCTTGTAAAAGAACAATGACTGTTTTTGGTAGCATATAATCAATGACAATTATTAAATTTATTTTACAGATCTTGTACTAGGATAAAATTCTCAATTTAAACTTTATAAACGCATTGTCAATTTTCATAGCGTTTAGGCAGTTTACATGTTGTATGTACGATGAAATTAATACTATCATTTGCAGGAATAAATAAGAACTTCAAATTATGTGAATATATCTCATGGCGGGAATTCCAACTTTTATGGCAAATTATGCGTGATTTTCAGAAAATAACATAAAACTGTAATTTGGCAATCGTTTTCTGCATAAAATAATTACAATGTTTTTCAAACTGTAAGTTTATTTGTATTCTATCAGTTTTGTAATTTTATTTTAGAAACAACGTGAAAATAATGTTATTCTACATTTTTGATTCAGAATATGCTAAGAAAAATAATACCATTTGCATATACAGATTAAATATTTAAAACAAAACATAACATGAAGTATAGAATATGTTCAATTCACATTGAACTTGTTTCATTGACTTTTTAATCGAACAAATTCATGTAATTCCAAATATGGTTTTTTTCCAGCGTATTGAATTTCATTAATTTATATCAATGAAATGATGTACAACGATTATTCTGTAACTTTACTGCACAATCATTGTGAAAATCATATTACAGTCATTATTATGGTATTGAAGTTTAAAAATTGAAAATTGAACAATATTTCACAGTTATGATTGTAAATTACAGTGAAAATCATTGTTGGATTTTTGAAATTCGAGCTAACTTAACTTGTAAACAGAACTAGTTGGAAGATATTTTACCATTTTTCTCCTCAAACTTTCAATGCGCTGCAAGCAGCGAGCAAAATGTGACGTTTATGAAAGCGAATGATTTGTCGGATGATCAAACTTTGCAGTTGTATTCAATTTGAAATACGTAAACTGACATGAAGGCTTGTGATTTGCCATGATGTTGTACACGACGTAGGTGAGTGCGTTATCAAAGAATTCAAAATGCAAGGTAAGAACGGCCTATTTGCATATACGATGTTAACCGGAGAGCTAATCTTAATTATTACCTGTTAACAAAGCAGTAGGAAAAATTGATGCGGATGTTTAACGGCAGTGTCTTGAAGCTTGATAATAATTTGCATTTCGCTATAGTCATAATCGTAATAAATACAATTCGTATTGAATTTTTGCCGCGCTTCCGACGAGCACGGAGGAATTTAATAATGCATAATTTCAGTTACTCGAGGAATGTGACCGAAGGAATAATTCGATTGATGCATGCGCGACATTATTGGATTTCATCGTACATTATTTAGTGTCGTCATATTATTGTAACACTTCTCAATTCGACGCGCTCAGAGATAATTAAAACTCCAACTGTCAATTTTGGATAAATTTAACGTAGGTGAAATCAAATGAACGCATTCATTAAGGAATACAGTCTGAAAATTGAATCAGGAAAAGTTATATCAAAATGTTGTCGTTCACAAAAAGTAGGGTGTTTAATAAAGGATGGTTTATTAATCAACATAAAAACAAATAAATACAACGCAAACTTTATTTTTCAAATTGTATGAATGTCTAATAAAAAAGTGACTGATTTCCGCATTGAACTTCTTATGAAATATAGTAATTTTTAGATAATAATAAGAAAGTGCTTTTTTCACTAGTGCAAAGTGCGAAAAGTACTTTTTGCATCAAGCTTAAGGCTGTATTTATTGCTATCTTATTATTTGTTAGAATAAACAGCATATTGTGCTCGCCTAAAAATGAGAACTTTCCACACGAGTAATACAATAAACTTTTTTTTATAGATCCAATTACTTATCGCAGTGGTAATTTTTGTTAACAAGGTTTTTAACAGACTAGTTATATTTTTATATATAAATTTCCTTCACAAATAGGTAATTAATATATATGATTTTGAGAATTAGGTAGATATAATAAAAATTGTATGAAGTGTTACGAAATTTGAAACTTTCTAAAGCCACGCAGCTGAGAAGGTTGGGCCAAAAACGACACGCCAGTCTTTAAAGGCCGCGTGTAAATGTTTCAGACGGTCCTCGGAAAATTGCCGTTCTCATAAAAGATGGAATCAAATTTCCTTCATATCGTCGTGCCGACGAATCCCAGGATTACAGACGAAGAAGCACAATACTGCGAGCCGAAGAAGTGAAGATGGACGCTACGTCGTCTAACAGCATCAAACGACATCTCGTAAATCTGATTGCGGAAAGAGATATATTTACGTTGTATGTGCTATATGAGAGATCTGCGAATCGAGGAGAAATGTCGGAATACTTAGATTGGAAAACAAAGGTAGCTGGCATGATTTTTTGCGACGTTAGCGCAGCATTCGAATCGCAAATGAATCTGGAACTGCATAAGTTTATCGCGAAAGTTGAGCATCGATTTTTAAATGGATCGAGGAAAATTAAACAATTAGGAAAAAGTATCTATCTTTACTATTTGGTCTGCACCCTAATGACTGTATGAATTTCCTCGAACTTGATTTGGTGAGGCGCAGCCGGGCTTAATAAGATTTTTCCGGAGATCAAAAGAGCAGCAATAAGGTTGCCGCATTCTCCGTTCTTCTACTGATTCTATTCCGCTCGTTTCCCTCCGCCTTGTTCCTTATTTCTTTCGCTCTTCTTATTCTTCTGTTTCTTCCGAGGTTCATCTCAAACTCGCGCTACGTCGTTATATTGTAATTCCGCACGCCAGGCAATGTTCATTCTCTTTATGTACCTTACAGTAAAGCCACAGTACTACCTACTAACATTAACTTTCAGTCGTATTCCATAGTCGCATACGCCGCTAAAAAGAACACCCAGCGACAAAAACAACGCCGAGAAATCACGTCCTAAAAATCATAATTATCGGCGTCATTATTAATCTACGTTGTAATGTGGTCAAAGCACATGATCTCAGTCAAGCATGCGAAATTGAATTAGTCTCTTCGAGCTGAAGGTTTTTTTCGGCTGAGCAAAAAACGTAATAAATTATTTTTTTCACCACCGTACATTGTTTCGCCCGAAAATGAAATTATAGAATCGTTCACGTTTATTATTTTATCGAGCGACATATTCCTCTTCCAACTTATAAGATGAAATTATGTCTTAAATAAAAACGTTGTATGTGTGGTTTTGTTCTTTTTTTAGAGATATATAAATTACTTAAGCCGGGCTTAAAGCAGATGCTATACATCGTTTGTTCGAAAATATGATAAAGTAATAATAATCGGTATAATATGAACGAAAAGAATTACTCTCGTAAAATACTGTAACATCATTTTCCCCAGTAATAATATAAGTATGACGATAATTAATATTTCCATTACAAGAGCAATTAGTGGAACGATATTTTCGAATAATTGCAAGTTAATATATTCAGTTAACTAGACTTGCGTAAAAATTAGGTTGCTTATTATAAACTGGTACCGTGTTGTGGCTCATTCGGTCATAAAAGGCCACGACGAAAATTGAATACTGGATTATATCTATTTGCGGTATATTATTATTTCGTCTACCGTTTGTATTAAATTTTTTCAGATAATCAACAAAAATTGCCTCCCTGCCTAAGATCGATTTCTCCGATGATACAAAAAACGGCACATTTCAAATTTCCGCATCCCCTCTAATCTGAAAATAATCACATCCTACGAAATTTCACCATTACAGTGTTTTTCCCACGTCCAAATAAAATTCAACCTTCTGCTGACGCGATGCGTTCTCGTCAATTTCATTGTCAGCCACGACAAAATCACTTCTCTACATTTTTGCCTCGTGAAACCGCCTTTATAAGTATCGAGCGCGCTGCCGAGTGAAGTACAAAGTTCGCGCGCGAAGCGCCGTTATCCATTCAATTTCACGCATAGTTTTCGCGCGGGTCAAACTTTGAAAACTGATCATCGACCACAAAGATGCATATTTGCATCTGTTTATAAGAGTGCATATAGATGTACATATATAATACATATAAACATAATAATATATACAATAATATACCTTGTTTAAAAAATACAGGAAATCTACATGTCAGAACGTAGAGGTATATTCATATACAAAAACATAAATATACGAAAAATGTACGACACAAAAAGGCCCACGAGAAGAACGAAAGAAAATACTTTTCTTGGCGTGACCCGACCCGACCTCACTCCGCAACGGAGCATATGGTTCTCGGCGCGCGCAACAAGAAAACACGGAACAGCGATGGCAAAGGAAAGACACAGTGAATAGACAGAGAAGTAAGCAGAACATCTCAGCGACTCTCAGCTCTGTGTGTTCGTAAAGAAAATGAAAAGTGGCGCAAACGTTTTGTTCTTATTTATGAAAAGCCGTGAAAAATATGAAGAAGCCGTTCTATCGTATACTTGTTATTTATTACGCCATATTATTCTCAATTTTTTCTCATTGGCCGCGCCGAGCTGCATACGGTGCGCTGTAATTTCGTCTGGATAGAAGTTATTAATGTTTAGTCGGATAAATCCAAGAAACGCTTGTATCAGTATCAAATCTGTGCAAAATCACGACTCAAATTGATGATATTGCACGAGTTCATAACAATAACGGGATTCGCGGATTCATGTACTCAAATAGACAGACCAGAATTTCCCATTACAAGTTGCACACTTTCACTGGCAAACTAAAATATTGTCTAGGGATTCCAATTTTATTGCGCGTTGTAAATAAATTAAGACAGGTATTTTTTAGATGAAATAGACAGAATTAGACACTGAGGAAATTGAGGTTATTCGTCTATCGAGATTTTTCCAGTCATGTCATTCGCTTAACGAATATAGTCGATATGAAGTTTTTTAAAAATTTTTAATCTGACAGAAAGGAAGGATGGTTAAATTGAAATCGCTCTCAACATGGAAATAGCGAATATTTTTTAACTGTTCTAGTTTGTGAATAAATATACTCGCTAAAAAAATGGAACTGTCCATTCCATAATAATTTACATTATTTCTAAAGTTGAAAATTATGATGAGCAAAATTTATACAAGTCCAGCAAAACTGTTTTCAAAATGTTTAAATCATAAATTTGTATTTCACAAAAGAACGGATGTAAAAACAATAATTCATTGTACGCCAATTACAAAAAAAACTTATGACTAATTGTATTATGCCATGTATGTAATTTTTCAAAAAACAAAATAAGTTTCGTACATTATTCCACGTTTAATATTTTCATATCTAATACATTATTTAGTTCCTTATTTATCAATTTATATATTGATCCATTGCTTTGAATTCAAAATTTACTATCATTAGTATTTTTTTTTATTGTTGATTCATTTAAAAGTATACAAAAATAAAGAGATTAAGTCTTATTCATGAAATTTGATTAATATAAATAAAACACTGATTTTCTAATTATTCAAAGAAAAATCTGAATATTTTTGCAAAAATTGCCTACATGGGTGTTAACGTAATATTAGACTCTCGTTAGTTGTCACGCTAGACTGTATTTCTTCATTACAGTATTTTTGTCCTGCTAAACTTGACGCAAAATAACGTTACTCCTGATTTTTGAATCTCTTTGCTGTGAAATTAGCGTCAAAATAATTTGATTAAATCTTAAAAAATTAAGTGAAGGCGTAATGGGGTTTTTATTTTAAATTACTAAATCTACTTTCATGTATAAATGCATGTTTTTTGAAACACTCATAGACTAAAAATCACAATTGGGGGAATTTGATGTTTAATTAAAGAGCTAAATTAGCTTTCTGAGTACTATTTTTCGATTTGCAAAAAATTACATGTACAAATTAAAAATTTGATAGACCACTAAGCCAAAATAAAAAATGTCTAAATGGATATCGTTAATTTAAACGTCAGTTCATTTCGCGATGTATCATTTAAGATATATATTATTCGTTAAAATTGTATTTGGATTATTTGAAATATGACTTTTCTCAAATGTGTATATATTAATCTCTATTCCCGAAAACATGAAAAAGACGTAAAATCAATAACCCAGTATAAAAGCTAACAAATCAATTTTATTTATTAATTCGATCATTACTGGGACATCGGCTACGCATGATTTAAGAAACAGAGCGATGAGAAAATGACATTTATAATGTTACTATCATAAAAACTTTAGTGCTACAATTAGATCATACATGAACATTATAGACTGTCAAGTTGGTAGTAAAAATAAACATGATATAAATTTAACATTCGACGTCGTACATGTGAGATGTTAATTTCATAAAAATGCAATCATTTGTAACAAATCAGAAAAGCAAACAATGTGGCTACCTAATTAAATAGCACTCAGAAAATTAAGCCTTATAAATAATGCATCGAATGTTTTTACACTTCACACATTATTAGAAGAGAATTATTTGTTTCGTTATAATTTATAAGATAAATAATTGTATGGTATTTATGATGTTGGAAGATATTTCGTGTCGATTTGAAATTGATCTTTGGCCGAGATATTAATGATTTGAAATACAATAATTCAAATGATATTAGCAATATAATACTAACAAATAAACATATATGCATCCAAGATTTAACAATTAATATATACAATTATTTGATTTTATAATGAGGTTTCTAAATTCATGTTTTACTATTCGAATGTATAATACAACAAGCCATATGTGAAATTTATTCATTATTAATAATATTGATAGCAATTATGAACGCGGTTGATTAAATGACTAACTTCCCAATTCCAATTTTGTAATTTTATTTGTAATTTATTGTTAATTCTGAACTTGATATTTTTTATATAGCAACCCGAAGTCATTAAACGGATCATGAATTATTAAACTATTTTCTTTTTTTACAAACAGTCTTGTATATTTTATTTTCGTTGTCTAATTATTTAATAAATACTAACCAAAAATAGTAAAAACATAATTGCTTTTTATGATAAATAAAGCTTTAAATAAAAGAAAATCATGTTTATTTAACTGGTTTTGGTTACAATTTTATTTTGTAGTATATTGAATAAAAAATGTATAGTATTTTAATTATTAAAAAACTATTGATTATAATTGTTCATACAATTTTAAACACACTGAGCTAATTCATATTTATTTATTTCAAATAGCTAGAAATTACTTTTTATTCCAATATAACAAATAGAATAAATAGTACTACAAATAAATCCAAAAATATATCATCAAGTTTAGAATTGTATTTTTCGCTCTAAATATAATTATAATAAAAATTATATTAAACTTTTTATTGACATATATAATATAAAATATTTTTGTTGTCTTAATTTACTTTAATTTGATAAATAATATTTGCATATATTTTTATTTTTTGCTCTAATTTTATTGGTAATAATAATATTAATTGTCATTGACATTTTTATTCTGGAATACTCTCGTTATGACACATAATTTTTCGATCAAACTAATAGAATTAAAATTTATTTATTAAATTTTGTTCAACTTCAGTTCACTCTAATTATTATGATACTGCATGGAACAAGCTTTACAAAATTAGTAAAACAATTCAAACGCTCTTCTAGTTAATACACTGTGTCAACTAGTTCAATATCAGTGACATTCCAGAAAAGGTAGTATTAGCGAAACCTGCTTTTTACCATACTGTCTTAATTTGTACAACCTTTATGGTAAAAATAATGCTTTCGTTATAATAATTGCACTCTTCATATTTGTATTTGTATTTTTAGCTACAACTAACATTTTCGGTGTAAGAATGATAATATGGACATAGAACTATTTTATTCCGTATTTAGAATGCTTTTTACGGCGAGACCCTTAACCTAATGAAGCATGTAACTAAATGAAATAACTTCATCAAGTGTTGAATTTAATGTCTATATTAAGAAAAATTGTGTAAGAAACATTTATTGGAACTTTTTATGTTACATAGTAAACGTATTAAAAATGATTAATGCTGAGATTATGTGAATGACTTAAAATAAAAATTAATTTTTTATTTGAGAGCATAAGACATCAAAAGAGCATACATCAAAATTTTTATAAAAAACTCTAAAATACTGCACTTGATGTTGTTACATTTTTTTCCTACTTTATAAATATTATTTTCATTGAAAATTTATATAGTTCATTATATTTTTATTTTAACCTTACAATGACTTTTAGAATCTCAGATCTCAGAAAAAAGAGAAGCTAAAGTGAATAATAACTTGTAAGACAAAGAAACTAAAAACAAAGTTGCACTTGGTTTGATTCTTTGACAAATTAGTGAAAATATTGTTCATTTCAAATAACGAATTACTTTTCACGATGCATAAAAAAGCATATTAATTCCAGTCGTTGGAAACAAATATTGGTTTTATAATTGAGGAACCAGAAAACTGGTATAAACCAATTTATAAAGTTGAGTCTCACATGTTGCAGATGAATTCTGCAAAAAGCTCGATATGTTTGAGGGCATAAGAAAACTCCCAGGGCGATCGTCGAAAGGAACAAGACGGATTCTGGGGTCGTCAATTTAGCCATAGTCGCGTTATTTATTTAACCAAGTTTGGTTTATTCATGTCGACTTTGTGGCTAGTCGTTTCTGCAAATGATTCGGTATTCGCGTTCTCGCCACAAAATCCCCTGGGTGGGGAAGTGTAAGGGGCTCGGCCCCAAACGGAGTGCATGTCCGCGCGACTCGAGGGTGCGTCTATCTTTTTTCGTCAGTGGTTTTAGGGGTGAAAAGAAAGCCTGTCAAAACATTCGAGTGGCGTGCATCTGTTCGGAAATTAGCTCCAGAGACAAAAAGCTCAGTGAACAGGAGTGGCTGATTTTGATACAGTGTCTGAATGACAGGAAAAACCATCGAGGGTCAAGTGAAGGAACTTTTTGTCCTGCCGCGATTGTTTTATTTTTGCTGTTTGATGCCATTATGGAATAACAATATTATTATTTTGCAATCAAATGTGTCTTTCAGCAACGCAGTGTTGCTGGGATATAAAGTGACATCTGCTATTTAATTGCACCTAATTAAGGTAATTACAAAGTCACCAATCATCATAGAATATTTTATCGGCGTGATCAATTGTGCAATTAACATGCTCAAGCCTTACATTGAAAAATGGTATGTGTACATTTTTAAGTGGGACAAAATATGTTGGGCCGGAAATGATCGTATCGATTGCCGATGGCTCAATAAATCATACTATCGATTCAAGTTCATTAAGGAGAGTCCTGTTCGATTGACATAAGATTGATCGCAGCACTAGATTATTAAGCTTCGCTTTTTATTCTGACAGCTTTCTATTATTTTTGTTATAACTGATGTAAGTCTTCATTAGCGTAAATCGACCGTGATAATTTGCCTTTGCCACACATTTTCATACGCAAATCAATATCAAAGTCTTCTCTGACAAAACAATCATAACATCAGTATATCAAACGATTTACCGCTATCAAATTATAATTCAAGAAAGTAATGCAATTTGAAAGTACTAAGTTCTCGGGAAAACATATATGAGTAACTTCATATATGAAGACCAAGTATATTATACGCAAAAATGATATCATAGGAAGACGTATATGGATAATGACAAAAAAGGAACTTTTCGAAAGTTCATTTGAAACTTTCAAATGTCCAAAAAAAACTGTAGAACAAGTAAACTGCAAAGATACCTCATAAATCATCAATTTCTCATTTCGTATGGATGAAAAGAATTTTTAAACTGGTTAATGTCATATTCAACTGAATAAAATTCTTGAATTGAAATTATTGAAAAATTGTCATTGATAATCGTGATAAAGTTATGTTTTGTAATTATATTATGAGAAAAAGTGTTTAAGTATGCAAAATTTATATGCACTTAAAAAACTTGTAGGATAATTTTACGGTACTGTAATACATCCAGACATATTGAAAAAGTCATTTTTCATTTAGTAGAAGAAAATTACGACGGAGAATTTTCGTTGTAAACAGATTTTTCTTTATAATTACGTTATAAAGTTTTCGTTATATATTTTTGTTATTTACATTATGTACACATTCTGTGTATACATGTTAGGCAAACTCTATTAATACTAATTATTTATTATTATTTAATCACAGAAATTTTTGATGAATTACGTTTGTTAATATATTTTATGGTGATTTATTTTCATGATTTCATTTTTTTTTTTTTATATATATTTTTTGTTTAATTTAATCAAAGAACATTGTGTTGAAACATTAAACTGTACTAGAATCTCAGAACATATTAGAAGATTTTCTATTCGCCTTTCACTTGTTACAAAAAATATGAAAAATATGAAATCAAATAACCATAAAATATGAAATGTTACACTAAAAAGTATAGTTCAAAAACGAGATAACGTAAATGTAAGTTGGTCGATACGCGTAGCTGAGTGATCGATTGCGATTGAACCGAGAGAGGTAAGTAATTGAAAAATAAATCCCCTGTGTCGCAAAATCGCGCAAAAACCACGAAGTCGCGAAAAATGAAAAAGAATCTGCAGCGCCACCGCTGCAAGCGGCGCGATACTTGTTGATCGGTTAATCTCGTTTACGCGGATTGGAGCGTCGTTACCGCATGACTCACCCTCGACCCATTGTTATCCCACTGCTAAACCCTTTCGGATGTTTCCCCTTCATTCGGCGGTTTCTCGTACGAGCTCGGTCAAATTCGCACGACGCTTCTTAAAGTTGTCAACTTGCCGTTCGCTTTAACACAATAATTGACTGAAGCCAGGTTATTATTCGCGTTGCTGATTATTACAGATTTGCATGTTTGTAAAAGTGCGAACACTTGACAACATTTTGCACTTACGCGCAAGTTGAAGCAAGCAAATTGAATATAAATTGAATTTCATTTCAATTCCGAGTTTCAATTTGTTTTGAGGCACAATAGACAATTGAACGACGGTGATATTTGTGAATTAATTAGTAGTTTGCGGAGAAAGAACTGCCGGGCAAAAAGTTAGTCGATTACAAAGTTGAGAGAAGGATCGGACCCTTTTTCAAGAAAACATACGAGAAAGCGAGAGTTTAATGAATAGTCATAGCTTTTCACGAATTCGGTGCGATTTTCTGAGCCACAATTTACGCAGCAAAAAGCTCGAAGCATATTATTAATTTCATTTTTGTTGCCCACAACTGACTTTCTAGTTTGCTTCACTTATAATTCCGTCTAACTATATTCACAGTGCAATTTCTGTTCAACACGATGCCCCACGATAACCAATTGATTAAGTGAATCAATTTTCGTAACAAATTGACTGTAAATAAGTGGATTGACTACCCGATGGTTATGTGTATTACACTTTCTTAACATTTTTATCTGCCACCAATATCTTAACAATAAAATTCGCTAAGTTCCTGAAACATAATCTCAACAAGTAGCTGGGTGAAAAAAATTTAAATCTTAATTAGAGATCGAGTCAAGTTTCTTAATAACGGTTTTCAATTCACTGGAATTATAATTTACAATATTTCACATGATCAGTGAAAAATTACTTTTCTACGATTTTTATAACCCGAGTAATTATCCTACTTAATCTGTAGTATTTTTTTACAATATATTTCATATTTTTTAATAATAGTTTCATGTTTTTATCCACCTTTCATTTTATTTCCATAAAAGAATGTCTATTAATATGGAGGTTATTTTTGTCTATTTTTTATGTATGTCTGGAGGTTTTGACGAAATCTTTACCAATTCTCCAATAAGTTTCATACAAATAAAAAATTAGTTTTTAACAGAAATGAAAAATGTTTTTTAAAAATCATGAGATATTGAAAAATTTCTTTTTACGCGCTACATTTATTGTGAATTAAACTATTTTATATGTTTAATATCGTTTATTGTTTGATTACATATTGTTTGTTGTTTTAACATGAAACATTATTTTTCGTCATTTTATCCTCGTTGTGATTTTTTTTTATTTTTTTCCAAAATACAGTATCAACTCTTGACAATTACGTCGCGAAATTTCGATTAACGTACCATATGTTTCTGACAGACCTAGAGCTATTATTGAACCTTATAAAAACCCATTTAATATAAAAACCAAACAACATAAAAGTGAACTGGATAGTTATAGAGCTCAGAAACGTGATATTTATAATGTTGAGTCAGTTTAATTATTGTTTAAGTACCATTTATGATAATTCGAAAAACAAGTTAGAAATCGACACGAACTTGGCCAGGCAGATCCATATGATTGATTGATATTCTGTTTTAATCATCAATAAAAAGAAATAAAAATTTAAAAAATACTCTTTGAATTAATATTGCGTAAATAAACTGGAAAAACCACTATTTTCATATATTAAAATTATTCATTTCAAGAATAACTTTAAAAAATAAAGTAAATAAATTGACAATAAATATTAAATTAAAATAAATTAAAATAACAAAAAAGAAAAAAAAATCATTAAAATACAAAAATGATTGTAATCATAAACTTTGCAATTTAAAAACGTAATTCTGAATTATTCTTTCTCTCTATCCTAAAAACCACTTTTAAAATTCAAAATTCATCCGAAAATCGAAAAAATTTATTTCCAAATACATAAAAACTGGCTTAACGCAATTAATATCGAGCACTTTTTTGCGTTGGGCGAAACGTCTAATTTCTTTTTTTGCTAAGCCACTGAATCGCGCAGACGCAGCAATTAGTTTTCACTTTTCGCGAACATTAGCAGTGCGATAGAATCGCGATTCAAGTCTGTGCATCATTGTGTATAGTATCTTCCGGCGTGAGTAGTTCTCAGGCTGCCAACGATAAGATGAATCAGACGTCGGTTCGTTTAGCGTACACGCTTTTCGCTCACGTGTGTGCCACGCTTAGGTTGCGCTCGCGCGGTTGCTCAGCAAGTGCATTGTTTCTTCTGATTCACACGTCGGACCTTCATAACGAATATAAGATCGAGTGGTCAAGGCCGCTTGTTTGTTGTTGAGTGTTACACGGAAGTTACGATCTGTCGGATATGGTCGGACAGCTTCTTTGCACATGCATGCAAGATTCGCGCGACAATTTATGTGTACAATTTGGCAAGTCTGCGACGCAACCATTCCGCGGCAATTTCCCTGCGTTATTACGGATTTACACGTTCCATACATAAGTTGCGGGAGACCAAAAAAGACGAGCCGAGAGTAAAAAAGTAGGTTTCATGACGGGTGCACGTACAGCTGTTGCAGTAAAAAATGCAACGTCAAGTTTGCTGCTTACGCGAGCGGATGAAATTGAAAATTATTATACTTTTTTCGGTGAAATGATAAATTCTGGATTTGTTTGAAATTTTTAATTCACGCAGATTTGGAGTTTGGGTATTAACGTGGAAGGCCGTGTTTAAATTGAGATCGTGATTTTAATCTCATCCAGAAAACAGTATTGATTTCTTCAGTGAAATGCAGGAGGATATATTAAATTTTGGAGAAAATAGGAAGCCTTTCTGATAATTTTAAAATTCATGATAAATATTTTATTCATGAACATCGACAGTCAATATCTTATTTTGATTGATATTCCCAATTTCGTTATTCTTGATTTTCATTTCAGTTACATTGGCGTTTTAAATAAGCTGTTGATTTTAATATTTCTAATAAATTGGTCGATTTTTTCGTGCTCATTTGCTTTTTTTAAAAGTAGTGCTAATAAAAATGAAATGTTCTATTTAACGATTCAATACATTTAATTTTGTCTCATTAGAAATTAAATTATACTTTGCATTTTTTGCAGTTCAGATGTACTGTCTTATAATTTATGATCTTCTAAATGGAAAGTTTTTATATTAATACAATGGTATTTAATAAATTAAATTTGCCATAAGCTTGTAATTTCTATGTAATTATTACGTCATTATCATAATGATCAAATCTATTCAATTTATCATTGACTTCTATTTCTTCACATCTCGATTATTATATATAATTTGAATTTGAAAACTTATTCTAAATTTGCTGCCTTCCAAAATTGAGGAAATGTAACTTGTTCCCATAAGACATCCACTAACTAGTTAGTAGAATTCATTAATAAAATAACGTTATTATTATTATCAAGAATAAAAGTTACTAATTTGAACATTCTATTTTAAACCATATTCTATCTGAAAATTTAACTTACTTTTTCAACATAATTTATATTTACTTTGCATCTATATTTTTATAATACTAAAAAACCTAAATCAACTCAGAATCAGTTTGACTAAATTTTCTAAACAAAGAACAAGTCTAATTCAATTTCTAAAACTTCCTTCAACTCAACGTTCTACTCCTAATAAGTTAAATTATTTTTTACTCAGCTTTGTGTCAAGTTGACTTTATTATTTCTCAACAATACTTTCAACGCTTTTCCATGGCTTGACAAAATTAGTTATTCATCAAAACGAACCAAATTAGACGAGCCGATGTTGAAAAAGTATATAATAGTCTTGAGGCGCGTGCGGAGAAAGTTGTTGTTGGCAAGGCGAATGATTATCAATTCATTCTTGAGAGAAGAGTTTCTTGAAAATGCAGAAAACAGCCGGATTTTGCAGGCGCACTGATAAAATTGTCGAGGACGACGGCGGTTGCCGCAGGCGACGTAATTTCAGACGTTTTTATTAGACTGTGGCAGCCTTTAAGACCTTGAGCCACCTAGATTTAATAGCACGACTGCGTTACACGGTAGCCCCTTGTTCTTTGGTCATTGTGGCTTTGCGATTAGAAACCAGCGCTTGGGCAGGGGAGACAAGTATATTGCGAAATGGAAGGGCGGGTTATTGAACGCCGGCGACCCTTTTTTCGTCGGATTCCATTAAGTTTGCGAATCATATTCGATTCGTATTGTATTAAACCGCGCTTTCCAAATTTCCATGCTCCATATACAATAATTATGAATTAAACGCAGCTAGCCAGAAGCTAATAGAAATTGCAAACTGGAGGTTTCGCGGTTGCGCATAAGATCGGGATTTGAATAAGTTCATGCAACGTAGGCTCACGCTTAAGGAAGCGTCTAATAATTGCAATTGGAGTTCTTGAGCAGACTGAAGGAGCTACTTTTGAGCCCCAATCAGACATATTTAAGGTACTATACGAGCACATATTTAATAGTCGAGCTGAATTGGCGAGATGTTTGCGCGGACAACGTTCATTATTGTCGGAAGTAATTTATGAGCGGACAATAGATTTCGTACATTGACTTTTTTGTCCATTGAATCATTTCAAGTATTTAGACTTGCAGAGAAAACAAATTTGAAATAAAAACAACGTTGAAACGAAAATTTGTATTTATACTACTAAAGATGATATAAATTGTATAAACTAAAATGCATATCGTAAGAACTACGATGACCATTGTAGTAAATACGATATAAATTAGAAAATCTACGATGCATATAGTAACTATTACAAGTTTCATTGCAGTATCTACGACATAAATCGTAAAAGCTACGATACATATAGTAAGCTTTACGATGTCTATTGTAGTAACTACGATATGAGTTGTAAAAGCTGCAATATGTGTTCGTACACAGTACAATATGAATTGTAAGAAATACATTGTGTCGTCAAAAAAACAATTTATGTTGTTAAAATTTGAATTTGTACGATGTTCATATTTTACAGTATCTCAATCTGATTGACACGAATCCAGTTGGTTTATTTGATTTCGACGAATTCAAATAATATAGTTTTCCAGAAAGAGTTCGTTTTTCATGACAAAGCAACGCGACATCTTGACCTCGTAACGACAAAGCGTTGTCCTCGAAGCGGAAAAACAAAACTATTGCCTTCGTGACGTCTTTATAAGTAGACATATAAGATAACTGTGTCGCTCAGCTGACACATAATAGACAACATTCCGTGATATTTTCTTTCAATGTTGAATCGCAGGCTGATCCAAAACACCGATGAATGATTCGGTGTCGCACAACAAAGGCCGACCGAACAGAGTGCTTGGCGCACCATAAGTCAGCTTCCGTTGCGTGACCGGAAACTGTGCGTGACACGCGATCTTTTCCCTAGAATGTTCGGGATTTGCCGACAACTTCTCCACCGAGTGGGTGAAAAAACCGTCGAGCCTCGCAGCTATCCGTCTTCGCCGATGTTGCCGATTTGTTCGGCTTCGATTGATACAAATAACTTACCGAAGCAAATAATTATCGGAATGAACGATCAAGATGTTTCATCACTGGAAGAAATTATCTCTTCCATGACTCCGGAACCTTTTTATGAGCCATAGTTAATCGAAGAGCTAGTACTGCATTCGATTCGTTTTTTACAAAAACTAAGAAACATTTTATATCTTGCTTCATACATACAAAGTAGAGAGTTCTATGTATAAGTATGAATTTCATAAATGACAAGTTTACAGGTTTTTTTTGTGGGATTAAACATACTTAGAAAATTCTGAATCTTATCAGTATTTTTTATATCTATTTTTTCCAATTGAAGATAGAAAATTGTCTTTATAATTGCACCGATTAATCTCATAATTTTAATGCAAAAAATTAAAAAATGAACAATAAAAAATTGTACCTTGAATCAAAGATACCAAATGTTAACTTTTTTCATCTACATTTTTCGCTCAAAATTCGAAAAACATCGTCTGAACTGAAATGTTATTTTCAATATCAAATTTTAAAATTCATATTTTCAAATTTTTCCCAGTATAAAAATTAATGTAACGTATATAATTACATAAAGAATAGTTTTTAATTCGATAAAAATTCTCACCAAAAATGTTCAAATATCATGAAGGAAGGATCTCTTCAAATGAGCATGATTTAATAATTTCAACTTTCACACATGATCTTGTAGAGCATATGACGTAAATGTTAGAAACGCGAATTTTTAATCGATAAACAGGAATCGCAAAAGAACAGTGATTTTGTCGAACGAATGCTAATTTTGTCCAGTGGTATTGCATCGCAATCTGTGTTCGCATTTCAATCCGCCGAGATAGTTCATGCATTCATTTGCGAGTCGTTTGTTTGAGCATTTCAGACTGGGAATGTATTGTTAGGGTGGCAATACAGTCTGCCCTTCTCACGGATCGTCGGATTCTTCGCATCGGAATCTTTGTACACGGCAAAATCGATTCGGCTTTGTACCAATGACGACTTTTCGAACGAGCACATTGTTTAGCTACTCCACTTTTTCTGCAATACAAAAAATTGCAACGCCGTTTTTTCTATTTACCCAAATTATTATTCAGTAAGTTTCAACTTAAATATGAATTTTTTAAAAGAAAAGTTCAACATTTCCTGAATAATTCATATCAGTACATGAAACCATAGTGCATCTATGTACAATATTTTGTTTCAAAAAAAGAAAGAAAAAGAAAAACTAAGAATTATTTCTAAGGTCAATCTTGCTTTTTTAAAAATTACTTCTTCCAACGAAAAAGTAATCATTACATTCGTAACTGTAGAAAAATGTCACTTCTAGAAGTTTAATACTTATATAATTTAAGTCCGGAAAATCGTTATGGATCATTGTAATAATTCCTTTTTTGTGCGGTAATATATTATTTAACGTCTTCAAGCCGATCAAGTTGAAATATAACAACTGGATTAGCTTGCAAAGTATGGTTCCATTTTGAATGCAATTTCAGAAAGAAGAGGTATCCGTCCCGCAACTTTATGAACGTCCAACTTATATTCATTTGTCTGTAATAAGCGTGATTCGTCATTTAAATCCGGACACGTTAATGCAACGAGACCAAGTAAACTTTTCATGCTGACTTCGCTATTTTTCATTCATTCAATAAATCATCTCGTCGAATATGCTGGGATACATTCAAAGCCCGTTTTACGCTGCCAAAATCTGCAAACTTTTGCGCGACACAAAGTACATTTTCATTCAACTTAAACGTTTTTACAAAACTCAGCTAATTACATATTTTGCTCGTACACAAAACTCTTAATTGACAAAGCTGAAGGATGTTTTTACTCCGATTGTTTTATCTCAAGTACACAAAAGTATAAGGTTTGTTATAATTTACAATGGAAACTTTATAATTATGATCAAACGATTTTATTCTTTGAATGTATAGAGTGAAAATATTTATTCGCGAACGATGTTATATGAATAAATATTATTTTGATATTTAACGACATACGAAGTTCACGTTATATTGAAATCGGTGTTGAAGTAATACTCAGAAACTGTTGTTTACAACTGAATGTCTACTGTTAATTATATTTGCATACTTTCTCCTAACATTTCTTATTCATTTATAATTCCAAAAAATAAAGACTGTTACCAATTTATTGCCCTGCTGCATATCTCGTTAAAAACATTCAAAGGCTGCTCGTCATACCTGCAACACACAAAAAAATATCTCGTTAATTTAAGTCTTTGCGTTAAGTAAATTTTTTAACTAAAATTAAGGATTACGTTTTCTATTACATTTTTCTTTATTTTTAATCATACACATAAATTTATTTTTATATTATATTAAAATATATTAATTTGAATATATATTTATTTATAAATATATATACATATATACGCATAAATAAATAAGGATGAATTATATGAAGTTATTTCTATGATGATGAATATAATATATGTTAAAAGTATGCTATAAAAAATGTAAATCGGAAGAGAAATAAAACGTGATATTCGTTATCAATAATGATGTGATAAAAGTTGCTAGAATTGATACTTGTTGCTTAGTAATTGTTGAATTATACTGTCGAAAAATTTAAGCAGTAAATCAATATACTGAATGAATAGCCATATATGGAAAGAAATGATGGACGTTTACTATAATTCTTGTCACAAGTTTGTTGTATATAGCGATGTGTATAAATGAATGTACTCATTTGCTTTCATTGGAACCGGAAACGTTCAGGCATTTGCTTTTCCGGCGTAAGTATAATTTATAAAACTGCTTATACGTGATTGATCTTTTAAGTGTTCCTAAATTTCGATTCAAATTCGGTACATTTCACTGTATAATTGAAATGAATATTTTAGGTTTTAGTTTCTGGCGGAGAGTAAAACAATGTAACAAATCAATAAATGTGATGAAATCAATTTTTCAATTTCAAAAGTGATGAATTTGAAAAACACAAATGTATGAAACAGCGAAATTTTATATGTCAATACGTATAAAAATAAGAAACATCATTCTTTCTAAGGTTTTCAGCTAAATTTAAACATTTTACTGTCAGAAACGTCAAAAGATTATTCTTATCAGTATTATATATTTACATACTAAATTTCCTCATACAAAAAACTCAAATTTATAACGTGTAAAGTGATACCGGACATAATGTTTTATTTATTTATGTAGACGACAAATTAAATATTATTACCCAGTTTCTACCAACAGTTTAAATAAATGAATTTCTTGTTTCGTACATTTCATAAAATGAAGAACTTCTTCGCGGTTATTTTGTGCACATTTTAAATTCAATTGGCATTTGCGAAGTCTGCAGTGAAAAGTCTCTAATGTTTCATGGAAACTTTCATCTCAGTCTTACGAGAGGCCAAAAACAAAAGTATCCCTTCGAAAAGTCCGCGGTCTCAAGAGCCGTCGACTGTAGCTCGAGACCACGAAGTTGATCTGTCGTGTACAAATTAACAAGGTAATTATACCGCACGCCGAGGAATCATTGCAGACGAGCACGTGAATCGTCTGTCCGTCTCGCCGAATACAACGTAGTATTTCGCGGTAACGGTAAGGAGCCATTAGAGCAGTTTTCTAGACCGACGACTCCTCCATGTATACACGCGAGTTGAACAGTTCGCGCGGTTGTACCCGTTACCGCCAATTACATCAATTATATTCCACGCAAGTATAAGCCCTATTGAACAAAATAGAAAAAAATTGCTAAAGTCTTAGAAAGAGATGTAATTATAATAAGCCTGGTGAAGGTGAATTAGAAATTTGCCTTACTCGAATGTTGGCTGCGTAACCGCGAGTATATTACTAAAAAAAGTTAACACTAAATGAAGTGTAAAAAATGTATTACATTTGTTCGATGGTTAAAATCTACTTCTTGTAAAAACTTGTAAAAACTACGATAAAGATGCTCTAGAACAAGTAACTTCAACGCTAAGGCAAAACAATGTGAAATTACATCATTATTACACAAGTTGAAGATTAAAATTACAAAACATAAGGTGTGCATATGAAATTGTAGTATAAACGATGTACAGTTTACTATATTTTTACAATGATATTGTAAAAACACGCTCGATGTTTCATTTAAGAAATAATTGTAAAATTACATGCCACTATGTTATGTTCAACAAATCACTTTACATGAAGGTGTAAAAGCACAATGTATCTGTAAAATTACAACCCATAATAGCATAATTGGAATTCTAATTTATTTTAACTTATATATTAAAAACAACTGTAGATTACTTAGTACCAAGAAAAGGTATTCTTTCAGTGAACTACCTTTATCTTCAGTGAATCTTTTGAATATTGAACTATGATACCCGAAAAGAAAAAGATGTAGAATGAGATATCCACAAATGAGACAAAGATATTTCACACATATTTCAAACTAATAATTATTTAAGGAGTAATTTCAAAACAGTTTTTTTATCATTGATCTTCGTACCTTATCAAATTTTGTGCAGAATTTTATTTTTACACCGAGAGAAATTATAGACGAAAATCTAGAATTTTAAAGTCGAAATTTTTACTACGAAACGTAGTAAAATTCAGTAAAAACATTAAATTTTTTATTTTTTAATAGCAAAAATTTGCGATTTAAAAAAGTTAGTTTTTGTCATCTATTACAAAAAGTTCGCAGTGGTATAAAAAATAGTAAAATTTCGTCTAGAATTTCTCTCAGTGTACCATCCTCATTGGTTAAAGTAACTATGACTCTGTAAATCCCAGTTTTTTCCATGTAAAATTTCCTTATTGTTTCCAAGAATGACCCTGAACTAACAATACTCTATTAATATAGTTACGTTAACCATTCCAAATGTGCGTCCGACCAGGTGTGAAATTGCTATAGCGATGCGATGCCGAACACAAATGAGCGCTCGAATCAAAACCAAACGAGTAATCGGCAAAAGTTGATCATACTATACTCACAAGTAAATAATACGATGTGAGATACATTATCTGTTTTTTATTCGCGACGCGAAAAAAGTTTCGATGCCAATTCATTAACGGGCTTTGCAACGCGAATTCTCGTTTTTGCGTTCTTCCGGTGAGCCTGCAATTTCGTTCACCCGACCCGACCGATCATTACGTCGCTAACGGTAAACGCTGATTGCACGTTTGCATTGCAGCAGCCGCAACGCCATCTTTACTTTGAATCCTAGGCTCGAATTTCTGAATGCAAAATTCTGGCGCGTTTATATTGCGATCTCGCGATTAACGCCTGATGCAATGTTGTCACAAATCGGGACAAATCGACACGAGCACACCTAGTGTGAATTTATTCAAATAAACGGTTACGAGCGTACGGAGGACGCAAACCGCAAAATTCCGCCAAGAAAAAGTTACGCGGATCCGAAAAAGTTTTCTTAAATAACACAGCCAAAAGTTTGCATTGCGCAAACAAGTTTGCAAACTAGCAAGTATAACGTTCAGTAAAAACTACTTCCCAACCAGCCAATCGCCGAACGAAACGCACGTGCACAAGCAATACTATGCGGATTCGCGAACGAAAGTCTTTTTTCTTATTCGGTCTTCGCACAAAATTCCGACGCTATTCACTTTAGTATGGAAATGATAAGAAATTATTATTACACGAAAGTTTCAGTCGTAAATAATAGGTGAATTGATTTTTTACAACCTAAAATTTTTTCCTCAATAAGAACCAATGAAACGATCCAACCACGTGGCGAATATTAAGAAACGGACCGAAGTAACGAAATTAAAAATAAGCTAAAGTAGAAATGAAAAAGTTGCCTGCAGATGGCGCACGACCAAATTTTGTTTTATTTTACACTAAAGGAACATTTCGAGAAGACATTTTCTACATCCAGGTGATTTTTATTTAAGTTACTTTTTTTATTTGCAATAAAAAAAATACATTTTACATTTTGTAACAATTTTGTTGACACCGAGACAAATGTAATAGCAAAAGAAACCGTTTTTACATTGACTGTTGGTTCTCTCTCACGATTCATCATGGTTCAACAAGAGATTAGCATTAACATTAATAACCAGTTTCAATAATTGGTTATTAACAAATATTTTTCCACGATTTGTACGACTATTTATCATCAGTTATCCAACATACATACATTTTAACCTTTTTCAACCTTTCAAGAACCAATTTATTTTTCATCTAATTACAACTAGTGAAAAAAACAATGTAACTCAGCAGAGCTATCAATGTAGGAAGCATTTTTTGCGTACGGAGAAATTAAATTCTTTGTAACATTTATCTTTCGAGAGTCGAGCGATTATTAGCGTCACGCTCTAATAAAATACGAAGTGGTTAATTAAACGCACAACAGTCGGGTTCGTTTTTAACAAATGATTTCTAGCAGAGCACGCAAAAGAAACTCCGAGGGAAAAACAACTTCACGCGTTGTTGTGCGTTCGCGATGATTTCGACATGGCCGTTGTTCAATATAATTAACATACAGCATTCAATGACACAAACGCTTCGCTTGTTATCCTATTTTTCCAATTCTATAAAAGCCCAAATACATTTTTAACTCAATTAAATAAAAAAGAAATTGTCTTATTTTTATCGTTCATTCCAATTATCTTGATTATCATGAAAATAAAGTCATTTCTACCTTAACCGCAGTGACGAAATTTGTTCTGCGGTGCAATTTTATGTTGCCATATCAAAATGTAAAATTAATAATGCCCCGACAGATTTGTTTTTCATTGCCTTCCGTAGTTAACATCATTATATGCACTTGCATGTGAAAAGCAACAAAAAATGAGAAAGTGTGTTCAGCATTGACGGATCATTGAAATGTCATGGCGAAACAATTTTCTGGTGATGTAATTTGACTCGAGGGTGGGGCCTCATTGATAAAAACACATTGAAATAGGGAAGACAGGGAAGGCTATGATGTATTGAAGGAGACCGCTCGCAAAGTAGTTATTTCCTCGGTATTTTGTGCGTGATCATTCGTCTTCATCAGGGGCGTGTAGTTGGAGGGGTCACTTCAATATGCGAGGTCGCAAGGTGCTACGCTTATATATGAAGTTATTGTCATGTTTGCTGAACTCCTAATATCCGCACAAATAACTCGCTAATGTGAATAAAAATACTTTTATTCATTCAAACTTGTTTTCGACGTTTCTCTTTCGAAATGATGACGAATGAAACCACATGCAAATATGTTCTTTGAGTAAAACGAAATGTACTCTAAAAATCAGATAAATATTTGTCTCGTATAAAACGAGAAAAATGGAATTAAACGTAATTTTTTAGCGAGAAGAAAGATGGCAAATTTGCAATTGTTGATATATTATTTTTCCAACTTTGCTGCATATATGTTTTATAGTGAAAAATAATATATATGTGTTGTCATATTTAGTGACACGTAAGCTTCGACTTTAGTGTATTATTATTCAAATCAATTTTCCTTTCAGCCGTTAGAATTTATCACCGAAGTCGTAATACCTTATTTCCTAATTCAATGAATTTCATTCGACTAAATTCGTTAAAGAGGCTTTACGTATAAAAATATATTTCAATTATACGAGCAGAAGTACTTTTTACTTTTCTCTTGCAAACTTTGTTGGAAATTTCTTTCTCAAGAGTGCTACATTAAATTAACAATTTGCCCCGATTCAAAAAATCAGTTTTCATCTAAATAATGTCGCAATGAAATAACAAATTAATAACAAAACAATTCCAACAGTCTACTAATAACAAAATGTTTCACTTTGAAACACTCGAGTATTAATTCAAAACGCCAGCGCCTTGTATTAAGACATTTTGCATTACCACTTTTACAGTAAACAAACACAACACAAAGACAGTTCATTGTAGCAGCGCGAAGTTTGAGTATTTGAGTAACCAAGGTATGAGCAAACTCATATAATTTGAATTTTCAGTAGTCTAATTCAGTGTAGCGAAAACGTTTTACTTTCACAAGACAATTTAGCCAAAATATAAAAGTTACCCAAGCTGCGAGTTTTTACGCCAGAGTACATTAAAACGTTTTAATAACGCGCTACTTCGAATGACACGTATGCCCGAGTAATTATCTCGAAGTATTATTCTCCCCGCAGTTTTCACCTTTCCTCAAAGGCCGCACTGGCCTTTCGGTTAGCGTTGAAACACAATTATATCGCGTGCCTTTTTTCTGCCGAGGAGCTGCAATAAACACAGCCCAAACAGAACCATTGGACGGCGATGACAAAGCGCACTTAATGGCCGGCTATTAACCGCAAAGAAATTTCAGAAATACGAAATAACAACGCGGTTATTGCGCGACTGCTCTCGCTGCGATTTTGCCAATCGCCCTATGCAAAGGAACCGACGACTTCTTGGCTCACATTCGACCCGCTCACGCCCCCGTATATATAAGCGTCTCTGCTTTATCCGGCGAATTGTAATAAACGTTGGCGCGAAACAAAACGCGATATAAAACGTAAACGCTGTTTTACTTTCAACAACGTTTTTTTCGTGCTTCGCATGACCTACAAAATGGAGAACACGTTTGTGAAACGAGTTTCCGTAATCACATGATTCGTTATTTTTTCTTCCACCGGGCGATCTACATTCATTCACGCATAATGAATTTGTTCGCGTTGCAAAAAACAACGACTCATCATTCGCCCAACTTTGCGTTTTTTCGCAATATTTTTTATCCGCCAAATGACGCGGCTTCGACAGTCGCCAGCGCGTGATTCATGAACGAGTCATTCGCACTTCGTCCGTCCTTGTCTGGCGGCGGCTCAGGCGCGTGTCGTGTGCTCGATATATCGCATTCCTCGACTGCGCACTCGGGGGCGACGCCGTACAACGTTCTCTCGTTAAGCGAATAGTCGCGAAGGCCGTTTCCCGCGCCAACTTCTCGCATATAAAATCATATCGCTGTGTTCAACGTCTTCCTGCTTGCGCGTTGACATTCTGTCGCATTTTTTGCCTCCGATATGACTCGCTGAATATCCGACCAAGTAACTGTATATTATAAAGACACACAGAAGACGGAAATGTAACAATTAATATCGCAATATTAATGAATCCATGTACCACCAATAAAAGTCATTATTTTATGCTATTAAAATCGTTTGATTTACGCGGTCAGAAAAAAAGACGAGGAATTAAACAAACTGTTTCTGTAAATTACATTTTATAAATATATATACCATTGTCCGTGGCAACAAGTGTAACAATAGACGGCAATTGTAAATTTACATTCGAAGAGTACTGTTATTGTGATGGTTAATACAACTTTACAAACTCATTGTAAATTTACAAAGCACGTAGCAATTAATTGTTTTGAGTGTATTTTAGATTCTATGTTTAAATAATTTCGAAGTCACTGATGTGAAAATAGCAACAAAATATTATAGAAAATTGAATCAAGATAAAAAGCAATTCTAATTATATTTATTATAATTTGATTAAATTATTTATAAGTATTTGCATAATACAAGAAATTTGATCTTGATTGAATAATATTACAAGAAACATTATCATTAATTGCATAGAATTTATATCAAAAAAGCAGTGAAGAAAATTAAGTTCATTATTTGAAAACAATATTTAAGTAACACTGAACAACTATTATGCCACGTAGAAGCATAATCTTTCATAATTAAATTAATAGTTTTAATATAATTAGTATTTATTTAATCAGCGTGTTAGTTATATAATATCAAATCAAATAACATTGATACAATTATAGTCCAATCATAAAACTCAAACCGTTTGTATAAAATAATTCTCAAAATATTAAGCAATATATTTATACAATTATTTCGCAAAAACTATGTTGAATTTTAAAATTCAACAATCATCTAATCAATAAGATACTAAAACGTAAATAAATACAACATTTAATTTTACGTACCATAAATTCTGTACTTTTTAACTTCGGTTAAGCGCAATTTTGAAAAAAACATTCTGACAAATTTTCGTAATTTATCACTCTGCCAGTACTTGGCTCAATAATAAAATTTCAATTCGCCATTAAAACGATAGTTATTTCGCTATAACTAATGAACTAAATCCACACTCGAATATTAAAATGGTCATTTCTGCTATTACTTTTTCTTTCGTCAGAACCAAACACGAATTCCACCAGCTCTTGAATGAACAACACTTTTGTATCAAGTAATATTCGTAATTAGCAGATAGTTATGCGCTATTCATTACGCGCACTTTCATTGAGCAAGCGGCGCTATTCTTAGTCTCGTGAGAAAGATAAGTCGAGATAACTAAGCGATTGGGTGTCATATAAAGTTGTCTTTTTGCGTACTGCAGTTTTCTTGCTCGCGCAATAACCGCGCGCAGCAAAAATCACCGGCTATGACACACATTCGCGCTCGTTATCTGCGATCAGCTTGCATCTCTGAGCAAACCGACGCTCGAACGAGTCGGAACAATATGACGAACGCGAACTCGCGCGAGCGCGGAAAAAAAGACGGCGAATCGCCGCCGAGAAACTTTCGTCCACGCCGACTGCGCCCCGCCACCCGCGGCGCGCATTGTTGTACACATAATTAAATCGATAAGTCGTTTCCCTTATCGGCCGCGCCGTCGCCCGCAATCGCGAAACATAATATTGCGCACTTTTTGCTCGATCGCGCTCGCAAAAACGCTATTTCTACGTGCAAAATATGTTGTTTGTATGAATCGAGATAAAGTATATACTTGGCTTGTGACTAGACAGTTTGCTAATTTTACAATGTGCGCTCGAGATATAGTGTTACTGAGCACAAGAATTTAGCTCGGCTCGATAAAAATTTATGTACGAATGAAACAAGTGAATCCATGAGTGTGCATAATTATATTATAATATATAAAATTCTCTCAATCATCTTATCAATTTTGGAGATCGAACAATTAATTTTGCGTCCATAAAAACTAATTTCTTATCATTTTGAATATAATTATGCTAAATTGCTGTTCCACAACATAAAAATTATTAGCGGCTTACAGAACAACTTTTTACATATGACGCGATAAGTGTAGATTGTTAACAGTTTTGCTTGTAAATTTTTATAACTTTTAGCTAAGTGATATCATGATTTTAGTTGCATATAGTCAAATCAATTTCACATTGGATTTTGCATCATGAAAAGTTGGACTCAATACAATTTTTATGTTCAAAAGATATTGCTTTATACAATAAAACTATTTTTTAATTGTAAATTGTAATGAACATGTTTCAAATGAAAAATTCTTATGTGTAATTCTAATTGAATTGAAATATATTTGGTTACAACATTTTCTGTTTATAATTCTAGTACATTTTATATTTCAAAATTCTTCTTATGATGTTACGAAAATGATGTTTCTTATAAGCTTATTTTTTCTACTATGGTTTTAAAAAATATCTCCATAGTCGTTAACTAAAATATATTACGAATTTCTTTGTCTTGTAGCCGGATTTTAATTATAAAAGGGAGATTTTTCAAGTACACTAAACGACATTCCATCGTGTAATTTGATTCAAGAGAAATGTTTTATGAATATCACGAAGCGAACCGTAGCTTTGCTAATGAGATAATATGCAAGTTTTCGAATGTCAATCTCGTATTTTTGTGTGCAGAGTTTGGAACTCGTATTCTCGATAAATACTTCTGTGAAATTTTTTTGTCAACTTGAAATTTCCAATCCTCAAATATCATCCTCAACTTTAAGCTGTGTCAAAATATGCTTATTTACACTCGTACAAAAAAGTAACTGAGACATTTCAGTATTTTAATAACGTATTATTTTTAATATCATGTTTAAAGACGTTTAACAACATTCTTTCAAGATAAGCCATTTTTTCATCCTGTTTTTATCATCCCATTTTCTCACAGGCATCTATACACATTGCAGAACATAATAAATTCGCATCTAATTTTTGCGAGATAAAGTACCGCTGCTCGTATATAATTTAGTTTTTTCAATAATATACATGTCAATCAAGTGGCCCGATTGAAATATCATCTGAATGACAAGTTTTTACACTCAGAGTTACTTGTGAATATCTAAACTGAATCTCGCTTTGAAATATGAACTATACTGTTTTGACGTAGACAGATATCTTCTTTCAGCCGGAAACGCTTTGCAACGACCGCGCAAATTTACAGTTGCATTAAAAAAGCGGCGGAAAAATCAACAGTGAAAATGAATTGCATCGTCAATAAATGCTAAATATACACTATCTGCGAGACAATAGACGATAGAGAGGTCGTCTGACGTTTTGTTGGGTCTCTGAAAAACGGATGATCGCATTAAAATCCAATTCGAGCGGCTCCGTCTGATCTCGTCAAAGCTCGCCGGGCGTACGCATTTGCCGACGAAATACGCGGGATTACTTCAAATGAGACGTAACTTTGACGACAAATTGAATAGTTAAGCCGGAATTGAGTTCATTAGAAATACATTGGCCGCGCGCACAAAGCAATTTCTTATCTTGGCTAAAACACCTCATAATTATCATTGTAAATTGGCAGAGCTCCGTTAAGCCGCGTTCCTATGAAAGAAGAACAACGCTTTCGCAAGACAGATCTGCGTCCCACGCCGCTAATGGCTGCTAATCCGTCGACGCTTCGGCGCCGTATGCAAATCGCATGCAAAATGTATCGCATTGCTGCTGCGCAGTCCAGCTTAATTGTAATTAATCGCGCGAAATTGGCACGAGCGGATACTCCGTGAGCGAACTAGGTTTCTGATCAGATCGCCGCGCTCTTTATTCAATAACGCTCGTCTTTCATTTTTACCGGCGCTAATTATATGCAAAAACAGACTTTCTAATCCGCCGAGAGCTCGTCACGTTGAAATGCACTTATCTCAGAATCCTTCGGCAGCCATCTGGAGAAACGGTTTTTGTTGTTTACGGGAAGCAAAAAGAAACATGTAAACAGGAATTTGCATAATTAATTAGTTACCGATGACAATCAAGCCTGGCTCAAGTTGGAACAAACGAGCATATCGTGCGCCGGTTGGTGAATCGGAACAGCTGATCGGACACCTGGAGGCCCATTCAAATTTCAACTGGGAATCCCTGCTTATCGCGCTGCCCCTTTTCCGCGCTACGTCAAGCGCGACGACGTTTCGACCGACCACTTTTACTTTTACCCATATTTATTTCAACAGCAGAGCTGCTGTTTAACTGGCTTCTTCGCATTGTGCGCGCGCGTGCATACACAACACGTCCGTTTGCATCTCTATTCACAGCGGCTTCGAGAGCGCGATCTAAAAAGCACTCCTTTGATTGTAATCTACGCGTACGTTAAATGGAATCCATTTAACTTGAATGGATATTGTGCGACTCACGTCAGGTCTAAGACATTTGGCACGTGATTGTCAAGTTTGCTGACTCATTCCGACGAGCAATCAAATTGGGGAGCCGTTTATGGTTCAATCTTTTAACATATTTTAGAAGGGTTAAACCAGGCTCATGTTAATGTTTGTATTTTTAATTTATCTATTTACATTATGTAAATCAGTATTTAAGAAATGGTTCATATAATTTATTTCAATTTTACCGGCGAAACAGTAAACCTACATACATGAATAAACGAGAGCTTTGATTTGATTGCTTTAATTTCATTTTTTTCGCGTGACCTCAGCATTACAAAAATGATAGAATACAATTTTTGTTGATAAAAAAGGACAATAAAAATAATCATGAATTATATTACTTTTTCAAATAAATTTCATATAATGAATGTAGTATAAGTTATTGCAGGTTCATAGTAATAAACAATAACTTCTTTTTTATCTGAATCTGATATTTAAATCTAAACATTTCTTTTCAGATTTAAATACCATTTTGGATAAACGATAATTTACGTTACTTTTGCAATTAGAATATTTATATCCATAAATATAATTATTATTATTGTATTAATTACAGATATTTTGTAATACAAAATAATCTATCCTCTCCATATTTATCATCTCTATCTTACAACTGCGACTACCGATTAAGTTTCTTTTTCCTCAATTCAAATTCTCAGAAATGCACTTTTTACGATTCGGAATATAGTAATAATTTTTGTTTATACCTTTATTAACTTCTAATGCGTTTTTAATGATTTTTATTGAAACTTTTCTCCGCATGTGCCAGCGTTAATTTGCACTGCCATGAGAAACCGGCCATTGTGATTTCTCAAGAAGTCAAATATCTTCGGCATTCCTCAAAACTGGAAAAGTAAGTTCCAAAAAGGAACTAGAAATACAAATCAAAAGGATTCAAAAGCATCGAGTTATGGTATCTGATGGAAAGGCAGACAAAAAATCAGGATCTATTTCATTTCGAGATGTTGAAAGTAGCTTCATCTTGCGACTAAACGGCCAAACAGTCAGGTGTACACTTGCGGCAGAGCTAATCGCGGAATTCTGTCTGAGTAGCCCGAACGTCAAGTCGGGTTTCATAAACCAGAAGTTGGGTATTTCATATGCACTCTCGGGATATCGGAACAGCCGCCGGTTATGATGACTCCGTTGCCTGCGATGCACTGTGCAAATTAAATCTGTCTGTTTCTCTGCATCTGTTTTTCTCTCTTTCTATCATGGCATGTCAATATTGCGCGTTCGCTCTGACGTTGCACCCAAGACAGGCTTTTATGCACGCGTCTCTGTTAATCGCGCGCAACACAACTAATGACAGCTTCGTAAACTGAGGATACTGTCATTATCGCACAGAGAAAGTTCTCCTTCTTGTGAAGTACGCGACAGATGCGCGCGTTAAAAAATTACTTTTTTACGCAACCACCAAATTGAACTACACACCTACGAGCATTACTTCATCGTTAAATACGTAGTGGAAAACTCTAGGTTTTCATTCACAGAAATTACATATTTGAAAAGACTGCAGTTAACTCTACACTTTTGATTGGGATCGTGTACAGACTAAGCGAAATAAGCTTTATTTGAAATAGGATATTTTTAATGGAATATATAAAATGTATTAAACGTATAAAAATATATACGTTTAATCAGTTTTAGTTATTAATTAATTTCCAAATGGAGCTTTATGGTTTCAAATAAATTGCATAGATGTTTTATATTGTGAATAGAATGTTATGAAATTTATGTTATTTCAAGAATTCTGTTTTTAAATATTCTATCATATTTTACTACATTCTTACAGATTAAAATTGATCTTTGAACATCATGATTTCTAAAATAAGAAAACTATTATACAATATTATATTAAAATATAACCAGAATAATTTAAAATTATAATGTAGAAATTGTATTTTCATATATTAAAAACGAAACGACCGAAGTCATTTTGATTTTGACTTTTTTACTGCAATGCGTAGCCATATTTTTTGCTTTTTTTAATTACTTTCTAATCTAATTCCATCATTGTTAGAATTCAATTTAACAAAAAAATTTACTATGTGTTGTACATTAAATAATACTGTAATTAAATTGCGTGTGTAAGTTTACAACGGTAATCAATAATTACTTGTTGCTAACTACAGGTACTATACTTTTTATTCAATTTTTGAATATAACATTTTACGCAATTTTACTAGAATTTAAACATTATCCTATAATCATCTAGAAGTCTTACACTGCCAATAATTTTGCAAAGATTATAATACATATTACTTCATCATTCTATATTCATCGTTGTATTAATTCACTATCACTATTTCGTCCATTGGAAAAGTTCTCTTTTACATAAATTTTCTCCTCTAATCAGTGGTTTATTGGTTCATAAAATTATTTCCCATCTGAAGCACTGGAACCGGTTTTCGCGCTCCAGATGATTTAACGTTTGCCCAAAATGTATTTCCAACCTAATGTGTGTTATTTAAAAAAGCCAATGACGTTATTTGTCAATTTTAACGGCGGTACGTAAAATTGCCCGGCTTTTTATCTTGTGGAATTATACTTAAAAATAAATTGCGCCAACTCGGTAATGAGATGCGATTCTGGACGCAATTTTGCGTAAGGTGTGCTAAGTATTTGCGGAGCACTCACCAAAATATGGCGTTCTGAGCAGTCGCGTCGAAAGGATGCTTATTTTTGACCGAAAACGGTACTTTAGCGGTATTAAGTCCAGGTCCGTCCTTCTCTGGCTATACAGTCAATGTTATTTCACAGTAGCAGTGCTAATATGTCGTCACAGTGAAAATGACTCAATCAATCAAAATTGAACATTTAAATACCCAAAACACTCCCAACAAATTAACACATTTTTTATCACCGAAAAAATCTGTCTCAAAACAAATAACAACATCTGTTGCTAAAAAATGGAATGTCTTCAACGAAGCATTAAAAATGAAGTTGAGCAAAAAATATTTTCAACGTAGGTATAAATAAATGAATTTGAACGATTTAAAAAAAACCTAATAAAAAAGTTAAATGAGCAGTGTAATGTAACACGATTGATGTAACACTCAATATGGTGAATTGAAGGAGTCGAACTTTTGCTCTGGCCCCAATCTAACGGAACCGGCCCGTGAAATGGATGACTGGAGGGTTTACACTTTTGTCGAAAAACGAATTAATGAGACATAGTCACATACACACGTACGCAACCTTCGGTTCTCTCTCTCGGGTGCATCGACAAATTGTGAGCCTAAGAGCAGCCCGGTTACCATGGCGACGGCTGGAACGCCTCGAAATCCGCGTTTCCCTGGATTTTGGACGTCGTTACACAACCTACGTACGAGTCTTGCCAATCATAAAACCTTAGAGTAGACGTTAAAACGGTCTTTCGATACTTTTGACCAATAACAAGTTCAATTTGAATTTCTGTCAAAGCTGTCAATAACTTTTTATTCACTTTGTTCGAAAAATCTGGACGCTGATTGATTGCAGGTACTAAGCGACACACTTTGACATGCTCGCGGAAGAAGAAGATGGTGGAAAAATGTTGTAAACCAGGGGTTTGACTGTAATTGGAAAAGATGAACAGCGCATTGACAACTCGATCGAATTTTTGTCATCCACCATTCGCTTTCCGCTTGTCCAATTTGGCCAAGCTTTTTATTTCCGAACGAAACTTGGTGTTGCGTGTCGCGCGAGTCTCCCCGGTACGACGAGTAACTCGATATGCTCGAGACAACTCGCGCGATTCTTGTCGCTGTCACACTGCTCTAAGACTAAGCAAATCGGTCGACATTCTTGCTTGGCCACGTGATTTCTGCGAACGATCGGCCGGCCGGACACAACTCCGATTAGCGAATGAGCGATTCCGATCGAAACGCAGCATGCCGAAGTGAAATCGACTGACCGACTGACACGAGATGCTCCAGCGCCTTTGTCTCGCTCGTTGACGACAACCGGAATCCAATCGAAGGTCGCAATACGATTTAGGGCTTCGCTTCTGGCACACTGGAATTCTGATTTATGCCACCGATTTTAATTAAAACCAGATTTATCGCTCGCCTGCACGAAAAAGAATCCTCGATATTTTCGGTTTCGAGATTCGTCAAATTATGAAACGTGACCCGGGAAAAACATCAAAATTCAAGGACAAACGCATTCTTGCACGCATTTGAGGAATATTATTCTGTTATGAACAAATTATGATTCTGTTATCATCACCAAATTTACAATTCCACCGTAAAAACTACGATTCATATCATACTTTTTCCAACCGGTAT
>JABFQD010000132.1:0-37427 GCA_022817045.1 Psix sp. ZL-2020
AATAATAACAGTCAAAGAAAAAAAAAACAAAAAAAAATAAGGTTTATTTTTTTACAAAAAATTTGTGTGAAAAAGGAATCATTATTTTAAAAAACAAACAAGTTTTCCTTGACAAAAAGTTTATACTCAAAAAAAAAAAAAAAAAAAAAATACATATATGTAAAAGTGATATTCAAAGGTACATTAAAATGATATTATTTAAGGGGAATTGTTTTCTATTGAAGTAAAATTTATTATGTTTAGTATTCAGCTGCATAAAATTTGCATTTAATGTAATAATTCGAATAAATTATTGAGTTAAAATATTTATACATCAATAATTAAAAAAATGGCACTATATTTTTTGTAAATATATCATCATTTTTACTAATAAGCAACATAACTCAAAAGTAAATCGCACATGATAAAGTAATGACTGTTCTATTTTAATTAATGCAATCTAATTGAAATACTGAGAAATAATGAATAAATTGCTACAAACCAGTTCATAGACTTGACTTTCTTCACCGAAGTGTTTAACAATTGTTCTTTACATTTCAGTAATTTGTTTAAAAAGAGCAAATCGTTACATTATTTTAAACATAACGAGTTCGAGACTGAATTGTTGGAAAAACGGAAAGACAAATTAGGCCAAGGCTCTTAAAACGAAGGGTCTAGATGGGGCATAGTCCATGAGCTTGTTTGCGCGCAATGACCGAAAGCACGTAGATTTGCTTGGTCCGTGCTCTGGATGTTGGCCCAGTGGCCCCTTAAACGATTATATCATAGTCTTTCGTGCTCTTTTCAATCGTGGTTCATTCTTCTCAATGTATATGGATATGGCCTAACCGGAAAGAATAAATAACATAGAAATCATTTCTTCAGATATTTCGACTCTACTTCCGAATATTTATTATATAATGGTGACAAAATAAGCCAGAAATTATGACTGTCACTGTGTCCAAAGGCTTTGTATCAGTTGTTTTATTAAAACGAGTGGAATTCGATTTAATCTGTATAGAGAAAAATGAATAAATAGTGTGTCTTATTTTACAGCACAGTAAAACGATTGGTAAAATGGTTTAGTATTATTTATCATTTCCATTAATTGCAATTGAACGTCGATGTTCACTCTTTCCAATTATTAATAGAATGATTAAAACCATATGATGGAATTTCCAAGTTAAGTAAAATTGCAATTAATTTATATTTTAGAAAGTAATAATAACTGTGATTTTTATTGTAATATTTTTGTCAAGAATAATCCGACTGATTTTGTTTTATATTTATATAATTAAAAACATTAATTGTTTACAAATAAACAATTACGGAGGTAAAAAATAAGTTAAATTGTCATTGAATTTTTAAATATATTATTAATTACATATTTCATTTGACTAGAAATGTGTTCTTTTCTCAGTTTATTTTAACCTGTGAGTATTTGATTAAAATATTTCTAGAAAAACGAACTGTTTCGCAACATTGATTGTTTTTCTATAGATTTTTAATGTTTAGATAGATTTTTTGATCGCAAAGAACTAAACGATTTGAATGCTCGGTCAACAAATATTTAAGCTCACCTTTGAGGTGAGGCAGAAAATGATTCGACGTTGAATGGATTATAATTTAAAGGTGACATGCGGAGCAAAATTGCGAAGAGAATTTTATACTGGGGTCGCATATGGTGTGCAGTGGGTCAATTTCTACCTGGATAATTCCTGATATTACCTATAATAAATACCGTGATATCCAAAAGAGTCCGTTGAACCTTTGAGGGAAAATGTACCCTCAGTTATTTTTTGTCCAAATTAGATGTTATATAAAGATAAATAGACTAAGGGCGTCAAACGAGCAATACAGATATTCTCCCAATACGTCTCAGGTGTGAGAATTTTACAATCCCAATATACTATCAAAGTAAGAAATTCGTACTCCCTTTTGGGGGAGTTTTTATTTAAATATTTTGGATCACCGACTTTTTAAAAATTATTTTGTAACTGCATGAAATTCGTTGTGCATTGCGGAAAGAACAAAAAGAAAGATCATAACCTATATTTTAGTACAAAGGTTTGCTGAAAATGAATTCATTGTTACGAATTTGAATACTAGGAATAATTCCAAATACCGTGACTGAAGTTATAACTATGATTAAAGTTTATAAATTATATTCAGAGTTCTGATGAGGTGTTCCCGAATAGGTAATTTGCGTTATTATAAACTATACAGATCGGTCAATGAAGGACAATTTTGAAAGCATTTCCACTTCTCACAGCGTATAAAAGTTTACAAGAAATTCTTTCCCCACGAATATGAACACCTCGGTAAAATATTTTCTTGACTCAAAAATACTTTCACATAGTTCTTGATTGTTCATCATAATATGTTTAATCAGAGTAATCTCAAAACTGTCCAATACCTAATTAATTGAACTTGCTCGAAGTTTTCCACTCCAAGATTAATCGAATGATAAAAAATGGTATTCCGACAAAATTGTTTCATTCGGAAACATTCCTATCTTCAAAACATCAAGAATCTCAATAACTTGATAATTTGCATTCTCTAAGTTGGACTGCATAATTCATGAAGAAAATGAAAGTCTTTCATAAAAAACTATTGCTTCAAATGAACAAATAACAACAAATATTTTGTCATTCGGAATATCGAGTTGCAGGTACACTTTGCTGGAACTTTATTCGACAGCGAGCTAACAAGCTGGCAGTGAGTTTACGTATAAATCTGCATGTACCACGTATGCTAATAAGACTCTGTGGAGAGTAAGAGTGTTGTCGCACTCTTCGGGCTTCGCGTTTCCAAATTGCCGTTGACATGAAAATCGCGTCAGGGGATGGAGCGAAGGTGCATCGGAGAGGGATGCGTATCATTCTTAAACTTTGCCCAGCACTTTTACGTGTACTTACGCAAAAGTGCAAATAAATATACGTTTACACGTGTATATTATATACACATATATATCTATCTATATATCTATATATCTATATATATATATATGTAGTTGTATAAAGCCACACTCTTATATATATAGGTGTAGATATAAAACATCTATCCATACATGCATATATTCTTTAGCTCTCCCACTTTTGTGGCTATCATTACTGTTGCGGCAGCCTTGGAGTACGCATGGTCTCGTGGCTCGCTCCGTCGCGCCGTAGTCATCATTCGTGATCAGAAGCGCGAGCGTTGACTTCCGCCGTTCGGTCGCCGAAAATCGTCCTCCGTTTTCGCTCGAACATCGCGTGCAATACGCAATTCTCACGCGAACACCTGCCAACCGAAACGACAGTGACTTCGCCGGTACACGTGTTTTGTCGAAAATTGTAACATTTAAGAATATACTCTTAGAACGCGTGTAATCTTTTACCGTACTTTTCTTCTTAAAAACGCTTTGACAGAAACATATCTGGACGTTTCGATGCGCCGATCGAGTTTCGTTTTCGTATTACTAAACAAACAAAAAAAAAAATAAATTTTGTTTGGCTGTAAGGTAACGTTGATTTCCGCGTGAAAGATTGAAATTGGCTGTTTTCATTTTTTGGTGTATGGATGGAATGATGTTCTAGTGGGATATTTGAATTGTTAATTGTCATGAATTACTGTTGAAATTTAGGTGAAACGGCGGATGAGTTTTTCGTTAATGAATCGCAATGTCGACTGAGTGTTTTAGTTTTGCTTCGAAAATGTGGATTGATGATGAAATTTTGAGAAGATGCTGCAACGGAATTGAATGATAATCCGACTAAATTGACATTTAATAGAAATCAATTCTGAAAGTCACGTTAGAATGTCGATACAGGTTGAATTTTGAATGTCAATATATGTTACAAAGGACGTCATTCTTTCTTTTCATTGGCATAACTTTTCGCACTATTCAGCAATTCAAAATCTTTTCATCCGTGATTATATGAAATATTTATCTCGACCTGTCACAGGTGCGATACATTTTCGAAATATCGAATACAGCGAATAATTTCTTCGCCCAAATAATTTAGCATTAGGAGCGTTTTATTGGCACAGTAAAAATTGCAGCTTAATGCTATGAATAATAAATAAATTTTCAAATGAAACCAACCGCACTTCATACAGCGCGAAACATTAGTACGATGGTATGACAAATCCGATTGAACATATTTGAAATGTTGTATAATTTACGTATAATGAACGTACATGAGAGACATACGTCTCGCTAATGTACGTATATAGTATGCATATATCATTGTTCCATCAGAGAAAAAGTGTGTGTTTGTATATGAATTACTTTTCTTTTGACCACGAACAAACTATAAACAAAAGATTTATTTGCGCGTAAAATAGCTAAAGTACATAGGACGTCTCTCGAGATGGTTTGTTGTCAAAACTGCATCAGTTATCGCTCGACGAGATCGTCGACTCTTAATAATAAAGGTTTAAGGTGCGGTACATCACACTCATGTCTTTAATTACATTGTTCAGGATCGGTGGATATCTGTGTTACTTGGCGTGCAACTGAATCTGAATAATTCAGAAGCTTGTCAGCAGCTGGCTCAGTAAAACTATCATCGACTATCGGTCGAGTGTTTTTTTAGTGTGACAAGTTTCATTTTCTCGGGACCTCGGTCGCGATGGAACAGAATCTCACGTGAAGCTTCTGGTTGCTTTTGTTGCATTATTATTCGATGAGCAGTGACGACAATTTTCATGAAGACTTGTCTTCGTTCCTCGGTGAGTTGGCAACGTTTTACTGAATTTTTATTAAGGACTGAAGGTTCCGTTTGAACGAACCCATCGAACGGAAATTGCGGTCGACACATTTCGGAGAACATTTCATGATAATATTGCTGAATGAATAACAACTGAGACAAATACATTTTTCAAACAACACGAATTGATTGAGATGGAATAGTTTTAATAATGAATACGGATGTCACTTTTAATTGTTAAGTGTGATTGTGGTTTTGATTATATTTATGCTTATTAAATATGGCGATATGATATTCAATTCATTGTATGCAATAAATTTTTGATATTAGGATATTATAAAAGAGACGTATATTGTAGAGCATAAAAAGCTTTTCACTTTTTTCTTTTATTTATTTATGTTATTTTCCATTTTTTCCATTCTCACTAAACTTTTTTCATTTCATCTGTGTTTTTTTAACGGATTATTTATGATAGATATATGTTGTTTGACAATTATATACTTGCACTGTTTATTTTTTCTGCAGAAATCCGTAAAAATGAATTGTTTCATTTTTATAATACGCGTAACAATTTATGATATTAAGTTTTAATAATATGATATTATTTGATAGGATAAACTATCAAATCATTTGTGTGATGATCAAACTTCTCGTATGGAATACAGCTTGAACATTAATTCTTATAGATTTGTATTGTACGTGTATACATCTGTCGTGTTTTAATGAAAACTAAATAGTATATGTTGTATAACTGATTTGTAAGTTGTTTATTTTATTTTTTCTTTGCAACAAATCGCGAAACAGCAGTATATTTCGTGCTTTGAAAGCCGAAAAGGGTTCAACTGTAAAGTATAATTTGCTAATAATTTATTCATGTGTACAACAGTAGAACAATTGTTCAACTGTAATGAAAATCGTAAAATTTGTATACATGCCCACAATTGTAAAAATCCCTTAAGCTATACATAACTTAGATGGTAAAATATGATTCAATAATAATTTCGGTTTAGATGGAATCGCGATTTCTATTTTAAAGTGTACATAATAAATGTTTTGGAAAGTAGGAAAATTGTAAAATATCATTTGATAAATACTTAATTATGTATTTTGAAATATGAGGTCGATATATAATCATAATTTATTACATAAAATTATGATAACTATCCTAATTTATAATGGATTCATTTAAATATTTAATATTTTTCATATAATTATACTATCTTAATAGTTAAATTAATTTTTTCTTATATTTTACGATTCATTAAATAGTAACTCTTGATATTCAGTATTCTTAATGACGTGAAAATTCGCAGCTATGAAAAACTATATTTTACGCATAATTTAATTACAACTTTTGATGGGTTCAAATAATCGAAGACATTGTCTGTAATTGCAGAATGAGCGACGAAGAAAACGAATTCTTTCATGGATTACTCAAGAAACGGTTGCTCCTCGTTGAGTCGTCCTCGCGAGACTTCACGATGGATATTACTGAAATCCCGGAAGAAACTTGGATTCTCTTATTCGCGACTAAATCTCGGGTAAGTGAATTTTTCATGAACTTCTTTTTACACCTCTGCAAAAGATTTTACTTTTTTATTTGTAGAAAGATGTCGATTAGATTCGACTATTTAAAGGAATATGAAATAATGTAAAGAAAAAACGAGAAAAAAACAATAGATATAAGTAGCGCAAATAAACTAAATATCCAGAATTTTTGGCTGTGATTGATTTGCTGACTTAGACAATTTGTGATAAATGAACACAACGTTTGTAATTGGAGACTCAAATCAACACGCTGATATACGCTCATGTGCAAAAATTCCGATACTGATCCTATAATGCTATAATTCATGTTGCTGATTCAAATAACGTGTCTTAATTGTGTATAACTCTGGCGAGTAGTATTGTATTACATACCCCACGTACGCAACTCACGTTACAGTTACATGAAAAAATAAGTTCAAATATATTTATTGAATCACTACTAAAAATTAGTCAGTTGTTTAGAACTTGAAAGATAGATTTCAAATTTGTACAGCCATTATATTGTAACGCTCATTGAAGTTTGATACAAATTATAAAGAAAATGCTGTTTATAATAAAACAAATTTTGAAAAATTTCACAATGTTTCTTTGCATTTTAAATAATTTAGAAATTTTTAGCGATGTAATAATAATTGATAGAATTTTTTTTGTATAAGTTCAATTGATATAAAATGTTAATTTATTATTTTGCAATGGTTTTAAATTATACTGAAAAATCATAAATCGTACGCTGTAATTCGTATTTTTAATGCATCTTTGAAATAATAATTAACTCAGTTGTATATTTCAAGCGAAAAGGAAATAATTTTGTAAAAAAATATATTTTTGAATGAAAATAGAAATATTCGCGAAATTGTAATATTTTGTTATTTTAAAATAACCAAAAAAATATTTTGATATTTTTCGTATATAATTTCTTTCTTAAGAAGGAGAATATTAAACCCTACTTTGAAAAAGAATTTCATGAATACAAAGAATCTAGAAAGTATGCAATATAAATCGTAATTCTCTTTTTCAATTTGTAACATTTTGCGCATTTGTAAAATACACATTTTTATTCAGATTCCTTATAATTTAATGTTGTATTTTATCACTTCGCATTTAACTTGCTTTTATTCCATTACAAAACGTTTATATGAATCAATTTGTACAGTGTTATCATGGCTTTATTTTTTCGCTCGTATGTATATCATAGATTATATTTAAACCCACTTTTTCATCATTTTTTTGACGCAAGTAAAATTTATACGTAGAAGTCGAAAAATGAATTCTACGCTTCGTACGTTTTATAACATCTCCTATATTGTATACGTACGCTGAATTCGAAAAATGAATCTAAAATAAAAAGATTACGTTGTATAATCGGATTTTCATTAAAGAATTCCATTTCACTTTAATTATCAAATTATTCAAATGACCGTACAAATGATATGCAAATCCTAGATAAACAGTGTATTACAGTTATCGATAATTCGTCGGATAAGAATTGCTATACTCGTAGCCTTATTAAAGCACATCAGATTCACTTGTGGATCACGATTGACTGGTTCTCGATCGACGTTGCACTATGTAACTGATGAAAAGCAAAAGCTAGGAAATGCCGAAATGACACCTTTTAAAATCAATTAAATTTAATCTGCGAATCAAAATTACGCAGACGAGTTGAACTAATATTCAATTCCACTTTCAGCTAATGAATTTAATATTGCACTTTTGAACCAAGTTGATAATAATTTGTTAAAAAAGTTTAAGCTCGTTGCAAATATCGCGAAATTGTGAATTTGCGGGATTTATTTATATCAAAAGCATACTTCCGATGTGCTCTTAAAATGAATGTTGACTTACAAAATACGTAATGAAGCTCAAATCAAACGTTACGGAGATCTCGAGAGCAACAGATTCTCACGAAAACAGGGAAGGGTTAAAGGACTGAGTAATCAATGGATTATCAACGAGCAAGCGGATCGCGTGCAAAAGCTATTTTGTTTGCAATAGAACAAGCCAGACTCAACTCATAATTTTGTTTAAAATGTTGTTGGCGATACTCCGTTTCAGTTAAGTTTTCAACAAGCAACAATGTAAATTTAATATTACAACTATTGCACCTTATTAAGAAACATTTACAACCCCTTTTTTGTCGTTTGGATAATATTTTTTTGTAGCACATCAAGTACCATCAAAACTTTTTTCTGCCTCTGGACTTTTTTTAGATACGAACAAATTCAGTTTGATATGATGAAACATAAAATTAGTTCGAGTTGCTCGCCGTGGCAATGAATTCACTGAATTTGCAGTAATCCGCGAGGCATATGAGAAATATAAAGTGCTAAGTTTCAAAAGTTTAACCCCGTTAACGATGGAACGCAGGCGAGGAATAATTATAATGTAAATTGCTTACGTTATTTGTATTAATATAATTTGTATATTAATTTCAGTCTGTGATTCACCAATCTCCTTTTTCGTCAAAACATTCTAAAGCCGACGATTTATTTGTATTTTGTGCAATTATTCGATTCAAGTTTTCAGTCAAATTTTCGCGTCTTCGTTTTTCGCGTCAAAAATTGGGATTTTGAAATGAGACGAAGATAGGGTGAAAACACGCGACCATTATAAGGATGATTTCATTTCCATCAACATATAATTTATTTTGTAATTAACAAGAGTTCTAATTTTGATTGATGTTTGATATTATTAAATTAAAAATGTTGTTCTTTCTGTGGTGAAATAAACGTTCGTGTCAAACGGAATAAATGATAGGTTGTTACAATTTTATGCAACAGTTTATTATACTTTGATGCGTTTTAAGGTTCTTCAGGAGCTATTTCGAATAATATTTTTCTACATAACAAACTAAAGAGAAGGTACGATTAGTTTATGAAATTCCAGCAGTAAATTGGAAACGAAGAAATAGGAAGAAGGAAGACCAAACTAATCACAGAAAATGTCAGAAGATCTCTGTGCAGGTTGAATAAGTGTATATTTATTTTGCAGTATTGAACAAACTTTAAGAGTCTAAAACTGTACATCATCGTTACAACCAATCATGTCAAAGAGATTGATTAGGGTTCGTTTTGAACAATGACATTTATTCGTTTCTAGCTGATACATTTAAATTATGAATATACAAATGATCTCATAGAAAGACTAAATGTATATATATACACTTGTCAGAGATCGCCGACTTTTCCAAGTTTATTTACATATGTATATATCATTTCTTGAATATAATATATTCACTCTTTTAAAGCATGTGCTGTGTATATTTGTTTCAAAGAATTGATTGATTTATTTGCAACAGAACTCGTTCGCAAACAAGAAATAGATATTTTGCATAATATAGATTTTGACCCAAAATACGTTGTTGATATAAAACGTTTGTAGTGTTGACATATAATATTTCACGCAACATGTTGAAATTCAATCAATTTATATCAACATTATGTTCATCTGAAATAAAATAACAAATTAATTAATTTGGTCTGTCTGAGTTTCCAATCGACATTCTATTATCATGTATCAAAAGTTTAGTTTTTGACTTCTATAATAAATATCGTCAATATTATGATTACAAATGACACATTAAAAATGATTCTGTATTTATATTACTATCTAATTTAAATAATTGAATTACTCCATTGAATCATCCAGTATTTTCATTTCCGTAAAAAACAAATTAATATATTTCATTCTTCTTCAACAGTGATTCATATTACATTTTCGGTCACATTCTAAAACACTTATACATTAGTACGAAAATATTTTAAGCTAGTAAATTCCTCAAGAACCCAATCGACTTCGAAATACACTTATAAAACACATATTAGCCATAGAGCCCCTCTCAGCTCGGTCATATCTCAATATAATACCCAGTTAAATTACAGTCCAAGAGCAACTTAGAAAGCTGCGATGTTGTTCGTTTAATCATCGTCAACAGTCATCATGCATGAGCACTCAACGGCCAATAAATCACGAAATTGCTCAGCGCTGTCTCCAGATTGACACATCACCGCTGCCAAATTGAATATTTGCATCGGTCCAGCTCGCCACGCACGCGTACATCTCGCGATCGGCCGGGTCAAACGTGTTAATTTACTGCAATGCGCGACTTTCGTTTACGCTCGTTTCATATGCGACGCGTGTGGCGCAGAGGCAATAACCACCTCGCGAGCTTATCCTTTCCCCCTCCCTCCGTTTGCTCGAGCGCGAGTCGTATCTCATTTGAATTTCGTTTGATTTTATTTTCCAACCCATCGCAAGAGAAAAACAAACGTTTCTCGCGCGACTTGAATGAACCGGAATCGATTACTGTCGACGCGTCAAAATTATGGGCCGCGACAGGTTTCGTATGTGGCCAAAAATATATTGGCCACATAAAGTCGCGTAGTTTGCGACGGAGCGTGGATCGACGCGCAAACGAGCAACCAGCTAGTTAAGTAATTGGTTTTCGTTAATTGAGCTCGCTTCTTTATACGCGAGCACGGCTTTAATTATTATCGCCAAGCTTGTTGCACTTTTCAAAAATCCATGGGAACGCCGCTGTTTCCGCGATCTATTGATCTGCGAACAATCGTTCTTTGTGGCCACTTTTTTCCATAACATTCGCGTCTTTCGCGAATACCTTTTACTCGTATTGTGCTGCGGATGGAAAGTATGCGGTTGAAGCGGCTTGATTTACTATATAATAATTGTCAATGTAACAATGTACATTGTCAAAATGACGAAGTAATAGATATGTTAAAGTTTCTTTTGACGGGAAAAAGGCAGAACGATCGTTATTATATTGTGCGTGCATTTGTTCAATTCGGCTCAAAATCGCATTGTGATTACGAACCTTATCGAAGAAAAATTAATCGTATAAAGTGTGGTATCAATGTGAATAAAAGAAAGCAATAAAAATGTCTAGTTTGTATTGTTTGCTAAGTAAATGACGTGAGGAACAATGGGTTTGTAAGTAGAAAAAAATATATATATGAACTATTTGAATAGTGTAATAATAATGTAAAATTATACTGGGATTGTGGCGTCAGTGATATGATAATCTTAGAATTTATTTTCAAAATTATACGATCTGTCACCATCACTTCGCAGAGTCACAATATTCTCATTGACCTTACACATATCTGCTCAAGAGCGCATATATCATTTCAAGCTCTCAATTGTTGTTATCTGCATCGTTTCTTTTCTCATTACACTACTAGTATTTAGAACGAAATATAGATTTTCTTGTTACAAAATCAGAAATTCTTTCAATTAACAATGGTTACAATAGCTTCGTTATCACAAATTGACGCAGATAACCTGCCACAGATGTTGGCCTTCTGTCACACTATATTACACTAATCTTCATAGTTATTAGCTGGAGAATTGTTTTAAATTTTCAATTATTATTGGAGAATAGTTAATTTGGTATAGAATAACCATTTTCATAATGAAGTTAGCTTCATCAACTTCTCCGTTTTATATTAAAACTTATGATATGTCAAGGAATATAACACTATTGAAGATAATTGCATTAGACTTTCATTTGGGTTAAAAAATTAACTTTTTGATAGCAACATATTTATTTATCACAAATTGCTGTGAGAAGTTTTTTGTTCATGTATGAGAACGAATGAAATTATGAGACTTAATAAGAAAAATTATTCAAGGTTTGTTAAGATAGATGATTTCATTAATCAGTTTATAAGTTCATGTTGACAAATCGTAGACTGTATGAATTTTGCAAGAGTTTAACTTATGCTGTTTTCAATATAAGCAACTCAAAGTTATGTGTCGCTCGACTTTTGAATTATATTAACTTATATTATAAGTTTACATATTTTTCACTGAATAATTTTAATTCATTATTTTCGAAAAGAAATCGACCAGATACAGATAATAGTAGATATAATTTTATGGTACTAAAAAGTACGAGTAATTCTTACTGCTATCTTTGATTTCATAGCTTTATAAAAATTGAAATTCCTTTTATAAGATGGATAGTATTGAAGAAAAACTTTGATACAGACATGTGATTTTGAAATAAGAACGGATTGAATTCTAAATGATTCTTTAATGTATGCGATTCAGGATTTCCTATCTTTACTGTAATTATAGTAGTCATAAAATCATAGGTGCTACTACTAGTTTTGGTCGAGCCACTTCAGTGTGTTCACTGCGGTAGGTTTTACACCGGTACTAACTAGTAGCCTGTAACGAAATTACTAGTAACGGATACTGTTGCAAATTTGGCTCTTCCAACGACAGACTTTGCGCGAGGAAGATTGCATCTACAGTTGATTACCTCTTGATAGATTAATCTATCAGTTGGAAAATCTACTATGACTTCAATTTCATCAGTAAATGAATTGAACAGAAAATGATAACTTTGACACATAAATTCAAAAAAAAAAAAAAAAAAAATGAGAATTTCTGATTTTCAAATTTTCTTTTCGGGTCGTCTTATGAAGGAAAAAATACAATTAAAGTACACACAACTTATTATGTTGAAGAAAGAAAAAAATTAGTGTGTAATTGTATTAATGTGTGCTGGAAAGAATTCTATAGATTACTGGATATAAAGCTTCAGCAGTTTGTCCTTGATAAGACACGGCCACTGACCACAGCTAAGAAGTCAGTTAAAATGATGAACAAGTGACTTAATTGGCGCTGAATATTTTTAACTAAATTACAAGTTTTTGCGACTTATTCGCTTTTGCAGAAAAATTCACACACGTTTTACGATCACGACAGAGCATAAAAATATATTAAGCGATAAATGTAATTTATTATACAATTCATGCCGCCTTACCGTTTTGTTGTCATAACATCTGTTTTAGTGTTGCGATTTTCGCAGATGAAGTGAAAGCATATCTTTCTCAGTTTGAGAAAATTTATTTTCAAAAAAAAGAAAACGAAGTTTTATTGTAAATTATAAATTTGTAAAGTGTTTACACGAGAAGAGTCCTCGTCGAGATCATTAAAGAAAATCTGTCGGAAAATTGACCTTTTTAACGCACTTTTTTTTACCGTTAAATTTTTTCATCTGCAACCAAATTAGCGCTTAGAAAATTGTAACGAAAAATAATTAGGTACTAATTTGCTTTAAAAGTGTAAACGACGTTAGAAAATGATTCAAAGTTTTAATTAGCCAATAGGCTTAAAGATGGAACTTTTTGAGCTTATAAAAACTTCTATATTATAAAACGAAAACTGACGCAAAGTATTCAAATGAATTACTTAAGCCTCCGGACAAGTACAGAAAAGTTACAGTACCATGTCACGTTACATTTACCAGTAAACTCTTTTATAACAAACATTTTGCTAAATATACTAACGATAATATGTCCCCTGCAGTAAATATCAAACATTAACAATTACGCGTTAGGTATGAAAATATTTTCTATGCCTATGTCTACGAATTATCGCAGACAGTGATTTATACATAAAATTTACCATATTATTTGTACGGTGTTATTTAATCAACCTTTTTAACACTCAATAAATTCTTTGGATTTTTTTTCATTTGAATATTGAATTATCGTTCAAGACAATTTATTATTATTCGTGCCAAATTATTATTCATTTTCTCATGTCAAAATAAACAAGCCCAACTCAGGTTTTATGCATAAAAATACGCAAACAGTGTAAATTCTGAATCCACACGTATATTTGAAAATACATTGAAAAGCTGATCTTTCTTTGTCACATCACAAGAGCTCACTCACACACATTGTCCATATACAAATTACGAATCAAAACAAGTGCCCGCTGTTTCAAACTTGAAATAAACAAATTTGAGCGCAGAACAAATTTTAAATGGAGAACAAAGTCAACGAATTAAATTAATTGATAAACATAACTGGATAAAAATAGTAATACAAAGGAGTGATATATAAAATAGGTAAATACAAAAATTTATAATAGTATTCACAAGAAATTTAATGGTAAAACAAGGAGCAGTATTTCAAAAATATAATATTTTAATGAGGTTATTCTGAAGAATTGATTGGAGTTTGAAAAGCATTAATTTTGGAGGACAAAAGTGAGAGTACTACGCCAGTCTGAAAAGTCGGCGTAAAACCTGATAACTCAGTCTGCGAATACAAGGGTCACAGGTACACCAGGCATTCACAGGTGCCAGTTCGGGAAGACTGTACACTCCACAGGAGCCACCGTCCATGAAATATCTGGACTTTGTTCTCGAATTCTTTGGGGTTGTCGGTTTATTTTAGCTTTAACTTAGAGAAATCATTGATAGCAATTATATTTTTTATTACCTGAGCAAAATCAGTTGATTAATTTTCTTTCTTTTCCTCTGTTATAATGTTTTACTTCAACTTTGTAATTTATTCTGTTTTAGCTTTATGAAATGTAAGATTTAATGACAGTATGGTTTGGATAACATCTTTCAAATAGAGAACAATAACATTATACAAGTGTATTTTTATGAATATGAAATTATTTTAATTGTATTCATAAAAAATACAATTAATTCATCAAAGATTTTTATGAATAAAGATTGTCGTCTCTCCATAAAATTTGTCAATTTATACGGGAGTTCATAAAACTAGTATAAATGTTAAATCCATTGTTTCTTACTATCTTTCTATGTTCCTAATTTAATTAAAGCAGAGTTACATCATTTGATTCTGCAAATAGCAACATAAGTTATCAAATTATATAAAACCTCTGATAAGCAATTTTTTTTAGTTTTATCTAAAACAACGTTATAAGCACCTCGGATTGTCATTTGCGCGAGAAAGCGCGGTAATTTAACGTTTGCCAATAAAAGTCAATGACTGATACTAACAATTATCACGCTTTTCACACAGCTTGAGTAATTCGGTCCCTCCTCATCTGGCAGATTTTATGAGCTCGTATCATTTCATTTTGTTAATTACGTATTTAAATTTCAATTACGGTTTCCCTCCGAAACGTCGTAAAAGCATCTTTATAACTCAATTGTGAATTGACGAAAAGCGCCCGCAAGTACAAGAAACTTATAGTATTTATAATTCAGAAATAACAATATTCTTTGATTGGTGTAATCTCATTTTATGCTGCAAAATTTTATGATTCATGTTACGATAGAATGCGATTCAACGTATTATAAAAGTGCACAAATAAATATATGTATTGATAATTAAAATTATGATGAATATTATTTAAAATATCTACTACTGATTGAGCTATTTTTGGATAAAATATTTCTTTTTTAAAGTAATATTCAAATTTTGAATTTTTGATAAAACGAAATAAAAGAATACAATAAATGAAGTAAACTAATGAATAATCGAAAAATATTGTTTTCTGAAAAAAAATAAAAAGTTTATCAAATAAACAGTATTATTGGAAGACTTTTATTTTTAAAACATTCATCTAAAGGTTTTTCTGTTAATGATAAAAGGTAAATAGGTTAAAAGGTTGAAAAAAAATTATTTTCGTACGTGTATAAATATTAATCGTATAATATTTTCACATCTTTATTTACTGTATCATTTATACTGTTTACATACAGATAAATTTGTATTTATATATATATATTTCTTGTACCTTCCGAAAGCCATATTTCATTTAACATGATTTCAAATATTTTGAAGAAATACAAGTTTAGAATTTTGATACGACTTAAAACTAAAACCAGCTATATACAAGACCAATATACCTATAACAGCTACTAGCGAGATAAGACTTGTATCTTCAAACGATGCACTGCGTAAATATTTATTGACTAAAGCTTATTAATATATCTCTGTGAAATTTTGTGCTATCAGTTAAAAATTGGTATTTTGATGGATTCTCGTTTTTGTTTTCGTTTTCACTTGTACATTTCTCAACTCAAAGGTGTCGAGAGATGCCCGATCTCGTAATGACAAATGTGCGTATTACGAGATGTCAACATCTTTACACACATCGTTTTGAAATCCCAGAAGCGTAAACTGATTAACATATATAAGTACACGCGTGGTATCTTAATGGACCTCGTGTCCTATTATTTGTGTTAGATGTACGAGGTGTCGAGGATGGAATTGATAAATACAAACGAGAAATATCCGAAACAATGTTCGCGAGGAGGATAACAGTCGGTAGCGAAAACGTGCTTCACGTGTGGTGACTTTTTAAATTTCTGGCGAGCTGTCTTCCTTTTGTTCTTTATTTTCATTTTCTCCACAATCGTCAAAATGTCGAAAACGTCTCTAACGTGTAATAAAAAGAGAAATAAAAGCGAATCAATAATCTTTTTAAGTTCCCGAATTTAAAGACAATTTTCACTGTAGAATATCCAACTCGAGTTTCATTAATTCCAAACTTGACTTCGACCGTAAAGTGCAAGTATTTTGATGTGCGATATTAATGGCACATTATCGGCTCGGTAGAAGTTAGCATTTACATGACGTGGTGTGTTTTGAGAGTGCAACTTGTAAAGCTGCGACAGATAAGAGCGTCGCACCGTGACTTCGTTTTACAATCATCTCGCTCTCGACTTTTTTACTATGAGCGAAAGATAGGACGAGGAACGCTATACGCAGCAGATGTGTCGTTGTGATCTACGCGATGGGAAAAGTGTGCGCTCCTTGTTTTATCACTCTTACCATTTTATTATCTTACAAATGAGTGCCAGCAAAACTCTCGCGATTAAAGTCACTATTTTTGAAAGCTGACTTTCTTAAAATGATTGCCATTATTTTCAAATCAACGAATAACCGATTTGACGTTTTACTAATTTACGATCTACGGTCAATTTACATATCACATAGGTAATAGGATTTATTTATCACATAGGATATTACATATATTCTGCACTGCATAAGTTAATATATGAATCATATCGATGAGTTTTTAATGGAATTTCAAATAAAGAATACTATGTGATAATTCGAAACGAGTTCTTTTCAATGATTATTTGAAACATCGATTTATAGTAAATGTGTTTTCTCTTTTACGTCGTATACGTATGACTATTTCTGTTTTATTTATATCATCCATTTATGGACCACATATAAAACCACGTATATAGAAAACGGTATGTTCGTTATTCCGAATTAACAGCGTCTGATCCGAAGCATGACTTTTTGGAGGATTCGACAGATAAAGAAAAAAAGAAGATGGGCGTATTTTTAGATCGAGAGTGCTGGATTTACTGATTCAAAAGAAATCTCTTGTAACTGGCAGTCATTAATGATATGCGTGTAGCACACATCGAGCCAAGTGCTGTTGATCAGATAAGGACACGACTCACTCGAGTTAGCCGCAGAAAGCCCCTTTTTTGACTGTCGTCCCGTTTATTTTTCAGTGAGCGAGATACCATTTTACTTCCTATTCAAACAACAAACGTGTAATTACTCCCGTCCAATAAGATACTGACCCTTCCCGAAGCACTGCGGAGGTCTCCGGCTGACGTTGAAATTTGAAGCGACTCGCTCGCCCGACAAACGATTTCCAACAATTTATGTAATTATCCATCACGGCAACCCGCAGTTCAAGAAGCTATTGATCATTTTTTCTACTCGGAAAAGTATGTTTATCTTGCTTGCGTCGGAATTTTCGTTTCAACATCGTACAATTTTGTTCCCCATGTCGTGCATATTTTGCTAAAACTGAATATTCGATAATTCATTTCCAGCGAATGACAAACGAGTTTCCGAGAAAATGCAACAAAAGGTCTGTCTTTTGTGTTTCGATAGATTGTAATTAGCTGCGTCAAATATAAGCAATTAGCTTTGCGCTTGAAAAGTTGATCGCGTTGCGTTGGTTGAATAAACGTCACGCGGCCGACCTCGTCACGTGTCTGTGTATGAATAAATAAACGAGCTAAACATAATTTTGCCGGTGTCAAATCAATTTCGCGCAAATTTAACGACTATGTAAGCGCGTTTAAATATTCGGGTGAGCGTGCACCACAAATCTCCGGGGCGACTATCGAAAAACGCGGCGGCATTACGCGATCCGAATGTTTCGTGGAGAAGTAACTGTAACATTGGCTAGGTCGTTTAACTGTGCAGGAACAACACAAAAGCACGCAATGCTGGAGACTTTGCATATTCAAATTTTCCCGCGCTGCGAGAAAACGAACGAATGTCACATTCGACACATCGGAGTTGGGAAAAAAGAATGCTTTTGAACTTAAAACGACTGTTGGGAAGTGTTGCAGTGTAGATCTGAAACTGTTGATGTATGTAAAGAACAAAAAATATTAATCGAGTGTTACTTAGAAATAGTGCTTTTTTGAACAAAAAAGTTGCTGATTAAAATTGGTTATTACAAGATTTTTTATTACGAATTTTTATTTGTTCTTTGTATGTAATTATATGTGTATAATTGAGTTCGTGATTTGATTTTATTACATGACCTAAATAAAAGATGAATGGAAGATGAAAGATGATTCCATTTATATAAACTTATGACTGAAAATTTAGATATGATCCACTCACTTTTTCTGACACGGATGTAAAAATTGATAACTGAAAAATTCTTTTCACTTATTCGAATAAATTCTTTTTATAACATCATACTCTTTCAGTCTTTAGTTGCGATTATAGAATAAATTTCATATCTTTTTACAATCAACTAAAAATTACAAACAAAGTAAATTGATTTTTTGATAAATCTATGTTTTTTCATATTGAAAATGTTTGAGTATTCAGAATAATAGATATTCGTAACCAAAAAAGAAGCCTCGTTGTCAAGAGACGTTGGTAGGAATGATTTCACTTGAAGCAAGAGCGAAGTTAACACGTTGTAAAATTAAAAGGCTATTAAATTATTTCATCGTCGTGTTAAGGCGCCTTTTTCGACATTTTTTTTGTCTTGATATCGCGAAGTTTGAACCAGTTTGATGAAGAGAGAACGAGAGGTAGGGACAAGTGTTGCGCTGTTAATAAGAACAAACAATTCGCGATAGGATTTCATATAGTGTGATTATGCGTGAAACTGAGTAAAGTCCGGATAAAATCCCGGTCGTTCTTCGTACGACGCGGTAGGTATACTACTTATTCGGAACGGCGCATTAATTACGGACAAAGATTACAAGACCACACGAACTTGTGGACCAAGCTGACCTGCATTTTATGAAGTTTCCCAACTTTTGTTTTCTAGTGCCAATTATACAATTTCTACATGCCTGAATAGTTTTGATTGTTTCTTCGAGAGTTCAATTACTACTGTCAAGTAAAATTAACATCGAATATAGACGATGATAAGATTATGAGATCATAGAAATTTTAATCCAATATGTTGAAGTAGCCTTCTAACATTCAGTTAAGTATAACTTAATTAAAACCTTTTTAGCAGAATTGAACATTTATTTACTTACATTATTTGTAGATAAATTACTTATGTATGCAATTTATTACTGTTAATAGTTTGATTGAATTTCAAAAGCATTGAATATTTGTTTTTGTTTTTCTTTATTTGGTACAGGGTTGATTTTAAATTTCTTTAATATTTGGGCCACAATGTGTTGTTAAGAAATTCGTCAAATATCACACTTACAAAAACTTTTTTGTAAACTTCAAAGCCTGAAAAATATGTTTCTATGATTTTGTATAAATAGTTATTTTGAACACTTTTAAACAAATTCCTACGACTTTCTCATAAAGCGAAGCCTCCCAAGAATATTTTGAGTAAAAATTCTTACGTTATCTAGAAACTTGAAAGTTAAAAGTAGCCCGGAAATGCATTGAGCACGTGCTTAACTTCATCCTGATGTTAGTTTTTGATATACTATTCAGTTAAACTAAAGCAAAGTTGTATTGCATTTTCAAACTGATTATAAGTTTTATTTGACCTGTACTGATAGAATGAGTTGACCCAACTCAATACATATATAGTAAAACCTACTGAAAATTATTGTTCTGAAATTCTCGATAATTTTCCGATAAATACCGAAACTTGGATACTTATTAATTTCAATTCAATATTTTTTTATCAACATCAAATTCATTCAAACTGGAACTGGAATTATAATTAATAAATAAATAATTTATACTCTTCAAAATATATCATGTTTTAAAAGATAACTTTGAATTTCTGTTGTTTTTAAATTTGAGATATAAATTATAGAAGAGTAATTTTACAATTAAAATGATAATATCGCTATTAAACCTAATAAAAATAATCTTATTAAAAAGTTATAAGAAAATTATAAAACAACAATTTATCAGACGCTTAAAATACATCTAAATAACGATAGATATTATGCTTTACATAAATTATGCTGCGAACATGTATAAAGAATATGCAGTATTTTCGTACTATAAGAGCAGCAATTTTAGTTAATTTTTCTTCTAATAGTATGCTTCATTTTCAAGAGAAAAAACAACCAAACTTCTTCACAGGCATGAAATATTAATTTTTAGTACAAATTATAAACATGTCATTTTTTTCATAATTAAAAATATGATAAAAAATAAATTTACTTTATTCAGTCATTGAAAATAAATTCATTATTAATATGAATATTCCAAGCATATTTTTTTGATCTGAGAAAGGCAGAAAATATTATACATTTCATGCATTATGTAACTGCAAAATCTGTATATACTTATATGTTGAAACTTATACTAATGTACCAACGGAAGTAATGAGGTTTATCAGTAATTTGATCTGTTGAATACAAATTCGCTATGTCAAAATTTGTTGGTCGATAAAACCTGAAAGATAAATCTGCTTTTATATGTATGAAAGTATACAAGCAATCTTCAAATATATAAAGTGAAGATTTAACCAGCAATGAAACTTTACGAGACAAATTGCGTTTTACGTCTAATAAAGTTATTTTAAGCCTTTTCGTAAGTGAGCATAAATAATATTTGGTTTAATGGATACATTGAAAATTGGACGATAACCACACTTCTGCTTTATTCATTCGCATATCAAGTTTACGTACTTGTTTATTAGAACATAAACCGTAAACTTAAGTTACAATAAATAATGAGCAATAAGTAAGCAATGTATAGATGCTTCAATTATCTTTTTTAACATACTTGAATAAACATTTTAAGTATAGACATATTATTTAATTAATGCTAGAGGGTTTTAGTTTTCCAAACAATGTTTTAATTAGTCACTTGTTCCGGACGTAATTGTTAACTTGTTCTCTAAGGGTTCTACATTAACATAAATTATATACATCAAGGAAAATAATCGCAACAATATTTATATAAATATCAAATTGTACATATTTATTCATATTAATAATTTAAATTATTAGCATACAATAATCATTTACGAGATATTATTTTTAAAATGTTTAAACAATAAAACAGCATACGCTTAAGTTCCGTCTGGTTTATTTCATTTATTCGTTGATTTTCATTATTATAAAAAAAATCGACGTGATTCACAATATGTGAATATCGGACATTGTGAAAACATTAGCTGATGAAATACAAACAACAAATACGGCTTTTATCCTCTAAAACTATCAAGTTGTGAATGAAATTTCTCGTTAAATGAGAAATTGAGATTATACGTGTCAAGATTAACAAAGATTTACATATCGCTTGAATCCAACCAGGTTATAATTATACTTTGCTATGCATTAATTTACATCTTATGCCCTATGCCAGAATGAAACCGCGCTTTTACAAGTACATGCGGATCCTAATTTCAACTGCTGCGTTAGAAGATTTACGGCCGAAAATGATTTACGCATAATCGCGTACACACCGAGAGCATTTCTAAGTGTTTCGCACTTGCGTACACCGATTCCACGATGACGCGTACAGGTGTGCTGTAAATCTATTTATTTTCTCGCACTGTTTTCGTTTCTTCCTGTATTGTGCAGCTGCATGACATCACGTTCACCGCAGCCATTAAAATTCACAAAGTCCTTCAGAAACCACTAACGCTGTATGGAAAATAATTATTCTTTTTTCCCTTCTGATTTACAAACTCTTTATCGAGATACAGCAAAAGGATGATCACTGATTATCCATTCGCGTTTCACGGGCGGTTCTGCAAAAATATTAGAGATGATATATTTCGCAGGATATTGGGTTAGGGAAAAAAGCTTTACATTTGATTAGATATAGATATATAATATGTTACATGAAATGCTTTTTGCTTACTAAATGATCAAAGATTTCATAAATAATCGTTTTAATTTAAATAAAATTATTAGGTAGCAGTGAATTGATTTTTTCAAAGGGCAGGGATTGCAAATTTGTTACGTTGGATGTAAATTTGCTTTTGCGTACAATAATAACGTTTGTTCAATGAGGAGATACGATTAAGCATTGACACGCAATTGATGAGCTTCAAAATGTCAAATAATATTGAATATTGTACGTTTTAATTCATGAGGTTAAATGTATAATAACAGCTTAAAGCTAAATGTTATTCTGTTTTCTTCATTCTACTATTTTTTTAATTCTTTTTGAAGTTTTTAACTATTTAATAATGGAAACAATATTTAAAATGTTTGTTGTTTCAAATTTGTTCATCCTATGTCGTTGATGACAATTAATCTCTGAATTCATTGCTCGGATTAATTTCACACACAGGAAAAATTCATGGCGAGAAATGATGCATTAAAAATGAAAATACTATTACTATCACTCGTAACGGAGTAAATGCATGATACATTTAAATTCTACAACGCAGCGCAAGAATGTTTTCAATTTTTCTACATGTATATATACATGTAACTGATTGTGCTTTTACGTCAAAAAGAATGATGTTAAACATTGTAATTTTTAATTCATCATTTTCCACCATAGTAAAACGAAACATTTAGTAACTTATAATATAAACCAATATCAGTTCAAAAGGATAAAGCGCATCCAGGTAATTTGCTGATACTTCTATTCAGTTGCTCTTCCTCTGTTAGCAACAGTATTTTGCACTGTTTATTATTTTCTCTACATATGTATAACATCAAAATGTACGTTTATTTCACGAAATTTCAAATTGATGAAAACTCTTGTAAAAAAGTAACAAATTATTTGAATTCAATATAATTTTTAATTGAAAAGTTGCAAAGAGTTCAAATCATATCGATCAATATAAAATATACAATTACATTTACCAAATTTATAGAATATATAACATTTCTGCTAGTTTTGAATTAACACTAGTAGACTGTTTTACCTCCAAATATTCGTTATCATGCTTGAATTCGAGCCAAGTTATTTTCTAAAATGATTCAGTGAAGCAGTGATAATGTGGCTGAACTGTAGAGCTTTTGCGGTGATTTGTTGCGTTTTTTCGCGTAACAAAGCTCGGGATAAGTTTCATCTGCCGGCGCGGGACAAATAAGGGACCATTATGAATCAAAAATGGTTAAAGCCGCGGCACTTTCTCTATTATGAAGTGTAAGCCCCATTGAAAAGTCTGCTATTTATCCAGCTGAGAGTTATGCGCACAATTTATGAGAGGATAACGACGTATTTTTCCACAGATGTTTCGGTCGTTTTCTTATGTCAAATCCACGTACACTTTGCTTTGAGAAAACAAGTTTTGTACGTTCTTTTTCTCCGTCCATTTTTCCGTTTTTTTCTATATTTTTTTTGTCAACCATTTTTTGTACTTTTCATTCCAATGATTATACACCAATTTTTCACCGAGGTCGAAATCGACTTTTTTCATGCAAGCAATGTATTTCCGGTGTTATGCTACTACAGTTGATGGAACGTCAGACAACTTCTAAAAGGAGCATTTCAGGGCGACTAATGTGGGCATTGTATTTTAAGTGAATCTTTTAAAAAAATTATACTGACATTAAAATTATAATTCCTTTCCCCTAATTCATTAACGTTTGAATTTTAACGATTGCTTTCATACTGCTGAGTTCTTAATTTTCTTTCTTCTTTTTTCATTTTCTTTCACGTTTTAATGATTATGAGTATAAAAACAGGTTTAAGAGATTTGTTATCACATAAATGAAAATCCTACAGCATTTTTCGCTAATTTTTAATTTGATTGGATCAGATGAACAAGGGAGTTTTATATGGGCTGCTTTCTCGAAATAGATTTTTCGTTTAATGAAAAGCTTGAACTAGTTGAATAAGGTAAAAAATACTCTTTCAACTAAATACGTCAGTAATGTGGTCGATCTTTTTTTTGTATAGAATAGAAGTAACAAATTTTGTACAATTAAGTTGGCTACAATGAATTTTATTTGCACGCTGTGACTTGATAATGAAAGAATTTTTCTATTTTTCGTGATGTTGTTAATATGATTTTTTGAATTTTCTGAAATCTCGTTATTATACTTATGACGAAAATTAAGTCTATTGTAAAAATTCGTTTTTGCTACATAAAAAGTGCAGTGTTGCATTATATTTTACAGTTCATGTCGTTTTCAATTCACAGATTGCAGGAAGTATTAAATAAGGTAAATTAATAGATTTGACAGATTGAGAAAAATCAGCTAGTGCTTCCTTGATAATAATACTATAATGCAGTTCACGTTCAGAGCAGAATAAATTGTAACGTTTGCACGAGTCGAGCTATGATTTTTACTATAACCTCTTCTAGATACACTTTGTTGAAAATCATATCACCAGTTAATTAATAAAATTATGTCAATACATAATTGCACTGTCATCAATTATCGATAAATATAAATGAAATATAAAATTTTCACGATTAAACCGATTTATCATCGACAATGATAATAATTCAATTGAATAATAACGTCGTAATGATAAGAAATATCAATGCATAAATTGTAACAGTCCCATTTGCATATTTTGTTATTTATTCATTTCCTCATCGTTGAGTTATTAACGTCGTATATGAGTATAATAATAATTCTAATGTCATAATATCATTCCAATAACCCCGTGACAAAATTTAATTTTGATCAACTAACAATTACGGATTATACCTACGATTTGCATATAAATATTGAACAACTATAATCAATAATTTGGAAGTAATCTTTTGGATGAAAACAAATTTAAATTCAAACATCAACATAACAAAAGCGAAACCAAAATTAAATCCAGTGATATAATCAACACACTGGGACCAAAGTAATGATAAAAATCGGTGCGTTACTTCCGTTGTCGGGATGCTTGTTACGTGTTCGGTATGTCATGCGTGTGCTCGGTTGCATCGAGCTTGTTAAATGAAGCAACGCGAACGGGTTTGTGCTCCGAAACAATGGAGTATTCACGCACGCTCAGTGTTGCTGATCAAAGGGCATGCGAGACATGTGACGCATAGTCAAGTTGGGCCCGACTCGCGCGCGCAACCTCGCGCTTCTCCATGTCCCATTCTCTTGGCCAATAATTTCCGGCCGCGTGAAAGCGTCGTCTAATTATTTCCTTCCCAGTCAACCACTTCATTGACAAAATGATTTATAGCAGCGATAATTATTTTGGCGCCACAAATCAATTATCTAGTAAATTTTTGACTTAATTTAATTATTCTTAACTACTATTTTGAATCATTTTTCGACATTCTATATTTAGTGATGTTTTATTAATGTAATTATTTCACTTCTAGTCTGAAACTTCAATTGGAATAGTTTTATTCAAACTCAAATATTTAATTTACTTATGCAATATAATTATTAAAAGTAATGTTTGTATTTGTTGTTAAACATTACATTTTATGGGATATTTTTGGTTATAATATTTATGTGTGCTAGATAATAAAATTCTCTAAGATGAGTGAACACTTGAACAAGCTTTATTTATGAGAGCATTTAACAAACATTATTTTATAATCAAATGTATAGTATTTAGCGACTGAATTATAAAATAATGAAATTATTAAAATCAGCATTCAAAGCTGAATTTCTTTTGAATGTTCAATTTCTTAACTGAAAAGATTTAATTGAATTGATTTGGTTTCATTAGGTAACGATTCAATTCAATGTACTACATTTTCTTCACTGAATAACAAAATCTCAAAATGTAGCAATTAAGTATTATTTGGATAAAATATATAACAGATGTTATGCATATTGTATTTCATAATCCACACATAAATTTACACTTAATTAACCTATATATTATACATTTATATATAATTTTCATGTACTTATTGTCGAAGATGGAAAAGAATAAATCATCAAAAATTGATTCGCTATTTAAAATAGATAACTTTTTATAAATGCAAGAAATATTCTAATTCATATTTTGCATTTATTTTCCTATAAATTATATATAGATTTAAATTTACCAATGTTGTACTTTTTGCATATTTTGTTTATTCAAGTTTATATTCATGATAAATTTTATTCGATGTTGAAATCAAAATTATACATTACAGAAATCATTATTATATTTTCTAACTAAAATGCAATTGAAAACGTGCACGTGAAAATAAAAAAAACATAAACGTCTCTCATTTTTCAAAATAATTTTGTTTTACTTTATTGATTGGAGAAACTTGTAGCTATGTAAAAGTTTGAAGCGCGCTTTATTGCTATCTTTTTAATTTTTGCGGCTTTATATAATATTTGATATTCAATATCAGCAGACTTTTATTACTTGAATTCTATCTTCAAAACTATTGAGTGTTAAATTCTTTTCAAATACAATGAGTTTCAGCGAGTAAGGCATATTTAGAAATATTGATTATCAAATATTGATTATCATTTTTTTGCAATACGCCCAAATTAAGTATGTTCTTATATACACAAATCCAGACGTTCAGCAAGAATAAACAACACAACAATAATCCAAATTCATTAACATGCCAGAACGCAATTATTTTTTCAACTTGTCGATCCAATTTTCGAACAGTTTTGCATTGATTTTTACACACGCTCAATTATTGTATAATTTATTTCCAACTATTAAACTTTGCTTTGGAAATATATTTAATCACTATTATTCTTTCAGCTGTAAGCATGTTATTTATTGTATAAAATTTGTTCGAATTATTGAACAACAAGGTTGCATTTTAATTATCGATTTAATTGAAATGTTGAAATTTCGCATCATTGGCAAGTCACTGGTTGTTGGTTTTCCGAGCATATAAATTTACGTTTAGTACTCCTTCGCTGTACCCATATAATTATTGGCTCCTTCAAGAGTTGATGTCGAATCGTTATGGTTATAATCGACGTAAAATGTGGCCCCAAGCCACGTGACTTTCTACTCGACACGATGTCAGATATGTGTTAGTTGCATATCGAACAAAAATGCAAAGTAAAAAATTAAATAACCAACATTCACGTGCTAAAAATACAATATTTCAAAATTTTTTCCTCGACGAGTATTGAACTACAAAATCGTTCAACTTTCAGTTGAAATTATGATTATTTAAACTCGTAACATCATTATGCAAAAAATAATAAAATACACTCGTCCGTTAATTCAATATTCAAATACACATTTCGGTGTTACTATATCGTACCTTCAGATAACGACGCTCAAGATAAAAGTCTTATCTTACCCTTTACATAGTGTATACAAATTGTAAGACAAATTCATTGCTTAAGAAATTAGACTACGCGATTTTGAGATTCGTCGAGCCTTTTTATCGTCAAATGTTTCAACGATAATTTACGAATTGCATTTTCTCGTTACTTTGATTGATAAAATTGCGCTCCATACCTTCCCTCGGATGGACGTATCTCGAAAGCAAGTCTGAACGCTAATTGACCGACGACACGTTGACAAATTTTATCACACTATTTAAATTTATTCAGATAAAGACAGAGTTCGAGTACATAATATATTAATTCGTTTTCACTTGGTACGAATAACAATTTACCAAATCGTATGCAAACAAAACATCAACAAAATGACACACTTTTCTTCGGCGTAAATATTTTTTTCACTATTTGCAAAAACTCTGAATCGAAATACTAAACCATGTTTAGTGCGAAATTAATCCCCATCGAAAACTTTTTGTGATGTACATGAATTGTTATTTTGAAGGAAGTTGTGAGGTTGGTTTTGTGAATGAGTGAAATTACATAACAGACAAACTTTGTTTTCAAAGTCATCTTTGCCTGGATCGTTATCTTTTCTTCTCCACTTTGCGCTACAAGACGCAGCACAAATATTAGTATATTAAATACGTTGACAGAACACAGAACAAAAATGTCTTTGTGTGCGCGCGCGCGCGGTGTAATCAAACGGCCCTTATTATGACATGAGTTGTTAACTATGAGCACGCGCGCATACATAATAATGGGAACAATACGACTGCACATTAAATTGCAACCTCGAAATTAACCCTTGTACTTTGGAAGTGATTTATCGCTGCGAGATCCAAGTTCAGCGATTTTGTCTTCTATATTATTCTTGACCTAATTTTTCACTTGGTTATCCTCTGCGAATTCATGTATGCTCCTCGTATAACATATTTAAAGGTGTTTTTTTTTTTTTTCAAAATAGTTCAAATTATTTTGTATTCGTTGAAATTTATTATTTGAATTACAAAAAATATATTATTTGTAGACACGTTTTGCAGAAAGTTCCTCGTTAGTTGAAATTATGTTTTGAGTAAGTTTCAGGCGTGACTTTCGATAAGGAAAGATACAATTGCTTTTTACTCCCGCGAGGTTTCAAATTTCATGATCGAGTCACGCTTATTGGAGAACATTTGTTTCGTGCGTTTTTTCGACCAGCGAGAGCAAAAACGCACGCACAAATCATGGCGCTGTTTGATGTCGTGAAGTTTCTCTACCAGCGCAAGAAAGGCTTGTAAAAAGTCACAAAAGAGAATACCATTAAACAGTCACAACTTCGCGCTTATCGCGGCCCTTTCATCTTAATCAAGCGCTCTTTTTGATTCGAAGAAGCAACAAGTGTCGAAGACGATGAAAAATATGACGCTGATGATTGTAAGAATGGACGCGACGAAAATATTTATACGAAATATTTTTGCAGTATCATTTATTCACATTCAAATATTTTGAACAATTTTTGTAATGACATGACAAAAGTATCTGAAAAACATCGTATTCATTTTTAACTTTGAAAAATTGCTCCACATATATTGAAAACAAATATTTTATTATTCTAGTAGGGTATTTCACAAAATCATATAGAATTTGAAAAAATTGAACTAGTATTACTCCAAAAATCGGAAATCATTTATAGATACTTGATATTGAAATAATATATGTATAATCTAGTTTAATCTTATTATTCAACTTGAATATTTTGTAATAGATTGATTTGTTAAATCAATTGAATTTTAAATGGAAATGAAGATAAATCATTTTACATAATTTGTTTCTTGTAATTGAATGAACTACCGAATTCCCATCAATAAAATGTTGGTTACAAAGATGAATCGAATAACTAACGTTGATTAATCTCATAACTTGTACGTTTACATACAAAATTTCATTTCTAACTTCTATCGATATTACAAATTCGATAGATGTTGAGATTATATTTAAAACACATGTTTATGGCTGACTTTAGAATTCATAATTTAGTCGCGTTTAAACTGAAGTTCATGTCATATTTATGCTAATTGAATTCCTAGTTGAGAATAAGAATTTCAATTCCGACGCCCCTGAAGAGTAATTAAAACGAGATAAATTTTTCATACCAAACAATTTGAATACATCACATTGAAAATTTCCTTCTATCGCATATTTTTCACTAAGGTAAGGAATGTTGTTTACTCCTCAATGACGGGAATATTTGTTGACGAAATAAGCAATTAAATGAGAGAAATGACAAACCGTATCGTGACAAGCTAGATAAGAAATTTCATTCTACTGTATTTATGAAAACTAATAATGTAAACTTATTCTAAAATATTGCACTAAAATTTGTATATGATTTTTTATAGAGCTTATTCAATTAATTTTTCAATTAGTATTCTAAAATCTGCAACGTGTTAATTTGTTAAGAATGAGTTTTTTATTTGTAATAAAATATAATAAACACATTTGTTGTGAAAATAATTGAATAAAGAAATTGATCGAATCATTGTCAACGAGATTATATATGAATCTTTTAAAATGAATGTGTATTATATGTAGCCATTTGGAAACATGGTGAGATTTAATACACTATATCTAACACGACAGAAATGAAGTTAAGGGTCAGCAATGAAATCGTCAGAAGCTCTTGACGGGAGTGTCGCGACAACTGACGTGGAATTATAATTCCGTAAAATTAACGTTGCATATGTTAATTATAATATCGGTTGAACCAGTCCACTTTGCTTTTAAGGCTCCTCATAATATCCGCTGGGATGTAAGTCCCGTTTTGTGAAACGTATTCGATTACCGAATGAAAAAAAATATTTGAGCACGATTACAATGATGAAATATACGTGTAAGTAGAGTTAAGTGCTTTATTCGACACAGTAAAAATATAGCACTTTTATTAGTTAGATATGAAATATTACATATTTATTTGTTCAAAAACAACTATTTATTTATGTACAGTAAACTTTTTCATCGTGATTGCAGACGTAAATAATTAGCTATCAGTTAATAACCAATTATGTAGGTTTAATTTTAACATACTTCTTTAAGCTCGAAAGTGTCTTGTAACTAATAATATTATGTTGATATAAAATGAAAAATACGAGGAGTAATTTGTAATTCCTATCAGAGTTGTATGCTTTGGAATCCTTTTTGTACAGTGCAAAAGATAAACATCAGTAGTCATAAAGTAACTTCCTTATTGATTCTAATGTTATCATAAAAAACAAGTTGGAAATGACTTATACAAATACCGTAACATTGTTTCGCAATGCATAATTTAATATTATATCAAATTTTGATTGTGATAAAAAACAGCCGAAAAAGTTGTTTATTTATTCACATTATTTCAATTACGTTTCATACAATTTTTCAATTATTTTTTCTTACTTTAATTTGCATCAAAATATATTGTAATTATTGAATTATGAAAAGAAAGTTCATGAATAATTACTAGCAGAATAGTTAATACAATTTTAATTTGCATATGATAATTGAAAGTATTGATAATTAAAATATTAACTTTGATTATTAAGGAATTATTATTTATCAAAAAAGTTCCGGTTACCGTACAGCATACCCGACACTTCACTATATTTCGAAACAGCCGTTACAGACGCGTTTTTTCTGCAATAAATTATTCAATATTTTGAAATCAAAAGCAATAATAATTTCGTAGAATTATCTTCGGCAACTTTAGGGATTACTTTATTAGCAAAAAAGATAATTTAATGGTCCACAATCAGGATGTGAATTTCGAGCTAATCCAATTAAGCCTCGTTAAATCTGATTGGAAGATGAATTCGAATTTAATTAAACCTTATTTTAGTTTAGACTTCATAAATTATTTTGAATATATATACCAGAGGAATGTATCTTCTTTTCATAATGGAAAATCGTACATGTTTTAAAGTACTTTGAAATAACTTGTTTAAAAAACTTACGATTCTTTTGAAACTTACCGACGTAATATTATCTCGAATAAGAAATCCAGACAGGAGATCAAGAAATTATTCTGTAAAATCAAAATAATTTCCTTCCGAACAAATTTTGAGTATTGAATTTTAAGATATTTTAAAAAGTATAATTAAGAGAATTATAATTACTTATAATCGAGATACAATTCACTAAATTTTTCTATAGAATGTTTCTTATGAAATTGCATTTGTTTCCGAAAATATCATCGTAGAAATTTGAAATATTTTTGTATAAACTCTTGCTGAGTTGTTGATTCATTTTACAAGTGCGATAATTCGATGTTTCATCTGTACATAAATAAATGATCTCTTTGATATGGATAACTTGCAGTTTGATGCGTGACGATTTCAACAAGAAGAAAAAACAAATTTTGGAACTAATCTACTTGTCTCGCAGCACGAACATGCCTTCACGCCGTTTAATTTTTTAGACGTCTTTTCATTTGAAATTAAATTGACATCAGATACGTAGACACATGTGCAAAATATACTTCTTTCCAAATGATAAAGCTTGTATCGGTAATTTTACATCTAATCTAAAACCAGATAATTTTTCTAATTCAATCATAATAATTATTCATCTTACGATAGCGAAAATGAAAATTTCACTGACGGCTGTTGATTTTCTCTGCAACTTCATATTCCGGACTTTTATTTCGAGTAATAAATTTATGCCGGCTGTTTAATCATAGGGACGAATCATTCATCAGTTTGTGCACCGTGTGAAAATCTTGAACGATGATGTCAAAGTTGCTATTGGAATTTCGACCAAACGGTTGAGTGACTGGTAGCTCAAAATAAGCTATTTTTATAACCTGTTATTTTTGCCAAATTAAACTTATACGTCTACAGTTTGTAAGCCTTAAATTTAAACCTCGCGAATTTGCTAAAATTGTCCAAGGAAAATGCACTTTCCTCTAAAGCAGATTTTAATAACTCATATATAGTAAATAAGGATCACCTAATTTACCGTGAAATATATGTCTAGAATCAGCAAAATAAATTTACTTTTCCAAATTGATAACAGCCACAGTTAAATATCTAGCCGTTCGTTAAACAGCATATTTCAGATGCCAATTTTTCTTTATTCATCTATGTTGACTTTTGACTTGAAAATCTTTCGACTTGATTTTTAAGGAGTCTATCTACATTGAGCGAAATAATAAAGCTTGCAGATAGAGTAAAGCGAGGTGTTCGTGTCTGTAATCGAACCTGTTCACTCTCGTGTAAGCGTCTATAAACGCCCCGCATATAAATGTCTTTAGAAAGCGAACGCTCATCCGAGATAAGGGGACGTCGCTCGGCCTTCCAAGTGGATCGAATCGACCTCATTTACGAATGGAGAGCACGTTTAAATCTCCAGTCGGAAAATCGACCCAGGAAATACCCGACTGAAATTTCAGCGAAGAAAAACAGGCAAATGATTGTACAAGAAAGAAAATTTGCAATACTGGTCAATGCTTTTATGCGAATCCAATTCTGAAAATCGAATGAGACTAAGTTTTTCGTAAAAATTGTATTATGCGAGAGGCGAAAAAAAAAGAAAATAAAAACATTCCGACAATTTTTCTTCACGTTGCAGATGAAAAAAATTGATTATTTCTATTATTGTAGAAAATGCATTTGCTTTAAAAAACTTTTATCATATTTCGTTTTAACAATGTTTGACGTAAAAAAATATAATGATAAAGGTAATGAGAAATTTCATTTATCAGACGAAGGAAATTACTTTACACGTGATCCTGTTGAAGCTGCACATTTTTGGATGCGCATTCTCGATTTTCGTGAAATCTAATATCGGCTTCTTCTTGATCATTCGCCCCCACACGTATGGGTATAAAACATCGTAGCGTAAGGCCTTGAGAAAGACGAGTACAAACAGGCACTAACATGGGGATCGACTGGAAGAGAGAGACAGAAACGAAGATTCGGATTATTTGCGCATAAGTATGGTCGGGCGACGTCAGATGCAGGCACCAAAGTTGCTGCTTCATAAAGAAACATTCGAAAAAGTTGAACAGATTGAACGTTCGATGACGTTACATCTGTTTGATATTAAGATCACTTTTGACGAACATGCCTTATTGAAACGTACTTTTCAATTCGTACAATTTTTTGTGGCCGTTGATCAAAAAATAACCAGCAAATTTAGTTCCTTAATACCCATTAAATAGTTTCATATATGTGAAGAAGTGATTCATATTTTATTATACTTATGAAATATTGAAGATAATATATAATGATTTTAACATTAGAGTACATTAATTAATGAGGAATATTGTAATTTGTTCATATATATATTTAGAAATGAATATAAATTGCTCATATTTTGTATAAAGTATTCTGGCATTGTTCATGCGTTGTGCATAAATATAATGAAACAAAATATTCCGTCTTTTTTGTACACAATTAATATTATTATGTTATCAAGTACACAAATATTTCGATATATTTTGAATATTTAAATACACTTATAATATGTTTCCAATAATCCATTTGATATGGCGCGCAGAAACTAGTACAATTATTTCTTTATGTGAACAATATGTGATCAATATGTTTTGTTCCGCTAGAGAAGCATAATGATATATTCTCCATAAATGTATTCATCGGATAGCAGTATAAATTGTATTATTTGACAAAATAACACATACAAATTTAATGATATATAGATCATTATAAAAATCTTCCTCTGTCTTTTTAAACTTTTTTTAAGTTACCGTCTCAAATCGTTGACATCACGAAACAGTAATTTGAAATCGAAATGTATCATATTTCACATTTACGCTCATTTACATCTTCGGATACCATCAAATTTCACTAGTCCACTACGCAGAGGCCATACAAAATGCAAACAAATATCGTCTTAATGCACCTTGCACCGTGTCACTCATGAGGTGTCCTTTTTCATCCATTATTCGATTGAAATCTTAATCCCGAATAAGAAAAATGCAATCCTTCAAAGTGGAAACACGAGTAACAAAACATTATCGTCGATCAACGACGGACTGCCAATCGGAAAATGTTTTCAATAAGAGAACGAATGACGTGCCGGTGATGATAAAAATGATAATCGAGAGATGCGTGGAAAATGCGCCTCGCATTTTGTCCTTAAAAATGCAGCTCGTCGGACGCGATATGGACAGCTGAATCGACTCGAAGAAGAAGCGCGATTGAACAAGCAACGGAAATTCAACATGAACGTTCACGACTGATGGCAAAAAAGATCTCACAAGCACTAAGTCGGACGCGTGACATTGTCACCCGATGGAAGCCAATTGAGTTACGCATTGTGCGCAATGTTGATGCGTACAAATGCGCGGTCACGTGAGTTTCAATTAAAATGAAATTGCGAAAAGTTCGTGGGACTTGTTGCAAAGGCAACGCGGGGTCAAACGTTGCCCGCATTGTGCGGTCGTCGGTGTATACGACGCAGCCACGAAGATCATGTGCATTACAGTAGACCTTTGGCTGCAAGCTGTTCGCTGACCCCCGTTGAATCCCGTCGCTGAGAGGACCATCGATGCCACGTCATTGTTGAGCTCCATTATTTATTTGCATATTCTCACACACACCCAGCTTAGGAACATGCCGACGTTATAACGCCAGCTATTGTTGTGCAATTCATCCAAAAGGATCTTGATGGCAGTTACAACTGACCAAAGAAGATTCGTTAACGTCGTGTTGTTTGGGATCGTTGAACAACAAAAATCCGCTTATTATGAAGCCGAACGTGCAGTCACGAAGACTATGATATTAGTAACACGGAAATACTATAATAGCAATAAAATTACTAAGATAACAATTTAGTAGTGCTGTAATTGCTAGTGATTGATCATAGAGTGAACGTCACTGAAGTGACATGAATGATTTAATTTCTGAACAATAGATGATTGAAAATAATAACTCATTTCTATCATGTTACGATTGATTATTTGTCAATGATTTCTTTAGAAATATAATTGTATGTTGTACGTGAAATAAGCAGCTTTTTTTATTGAAAATCGAATTTTCAATTTCATTTTAAAGTTGAAATTTAACTAACTATATATAGATGTTGCTGAAATTTAATACAAAAAATTGAATGATAATATTTTTTTTATTCACATATTTCTCAAACTTTGTCTCACATGTTTGTACTTTAATGTCTCTTTCTTACAGGGTCAATTAGACCCTAAAGATGTTCTGGAATTAAGCAAATAGAACGAATTTGGGAATTCAAATCATTAACTGATTATTTCAATCAGATTATTTAGATCCCAAAAGTCATTCTAGGGTTAATCATGATAAACGAAATTAACCATATTCAAGTTTGGACTTGATATCTCGATATTTTTAACAACTCATAATCATTAATAACTAAATATTAGAGCAAATCGCAACCGTTCAAAATTGTCGTAACAATTATTCTCAACAAAAGCCGAACAACATAAACTAGAGTACACAGAAATATTTTATACAAAATGTCACATTTTATGATGTCATACGTCAAATTATTTCCAACATAATATTCCAAAAAGTTAAAGAGATTCTTATAAGTAAAACAAGACAATATATGGAATTTCGGTAAGAGTACTTTTTAAATTCTTTACAATGAAAACCGGATATGAAAATCGATATAAAAATCAGAATGACGATTAGAGTCTTAATCGTTATTCGTCACATCTTCATACTGTTATTCCAGTTTGTCTAACTTGAATATGCAATAGAATAAAAAAGAACTAGAGACAAATGTATTTGAAAAATCCAAACAAATTAAATCATTCGGCTATTACTTTGTTTGGTTTTAGCCGTATAACACATAATATTATGAACCATGCACGATATATAGTACAATTTCAATATTTTTTTAAATAACCACGTATGTATTTATGTATCATATATAATATATAAATATATTGATTACAATAAAATAACTTTTTCATTTCAATACTCTGACAAAATATTTGAACTGAATTTTGTAGATGCTTAAAAACTCTTTATAACGGAAACTTTGTCCAAGTTTTAATTTGCACCGAGTTTTCTATACTATACTCAGAATTATATAACAAAATTGATACCTTTCATTAAATGCAAGAATTACTTTTTCAAATTTTATTTGTATGTAAATCACAGCATAGTTTTTCTACCGCATGAATGATTGCTGTAATATGAGTTACATTCTAATAAACAATCGTATAGTGCTAAAACCCTTTTCATTTTTTGCTTATAATAAATCAATAATACGACAAACTGCTACTGATTAATTTTGTAAAGCTTACAGCACGGAAACCGCAAATCTTGAGATAGAAGATTTAATGTGCTCACAACAAAAACTTTAATACTAAGCGCGAACGAAAATGACTCGAGGTGGAAAATTGAAACACACCTTCCGACGAATAAATTTTGATAAGGTCCGATGGAATCTCGCAAGCATTTATCACGAACGTAATATAATTTAGTTGCAATGTTTGATTTCATTACGTAATACTGGGAACACGCTTATAGCGTCATTGGGTAGAGTAGAATTGTATACGTCACGAAGCTTCCTGAACGTACATCTGTGTCTCTGCGCTGTACAAGATGTTCAAAGCCTGTTATTTTTTGTTTAATATAAACGTAAATATCGCGAGCACAAACTTACAATGGAATACGCACTTCTTCCATTTATTCATCTCAGTCACTACGACCGATAAGATACCAAATCGGTATACGGATTAAAGTGATTTCCAATGGAATTGTGCAAATATATGTTAGAAGGATGTGTAGACTTGGTTGAAGTGAAATTGGAAACAACTTTAGATAATGTAACAATTCGTTATATAGCTGAAAGGACACTATAGCAATTTAAAACAAATATTTACGAAAAATACATAAATGTCTTAAAAATGTTAATATTATAAG